>JAOYNN010032126.1:0-12687 GCA_025770095.1 Goniobranchus kuniei | reverse complement strand
TATATCTAGATCTGTATCTTTAGTTTTAACCAGTCCTACACAACACACTTGCATCTGACTGACCCTAGGCCTCCTTAGTTTACACAGTATAGAGGCCTAGGACTGACCGCTTCCAAGTTTACCATGGACGATGGAGCCGCGCTCCACGTGGGAAGTTGCGTGATCATAGCGTCCAGCCACGCCCGTTTATAATACGATGCTGGGGGTTGTTCGTCCGGCTGGCCTGATAAAGTAATGAGGAGATGCATCATGATTGGCTCACAGCTATGGAGGCTCAGGTTCACAGGCTTCTTTGGTTTATGATTCTATGATGGCCTGGCCCTACCATTGGCTGAATTGGAATGGTCGTTGGACTGTTGCCTAATTTGCATATTTAAATCAGATGCTGTGCCTAGCAGGAAGGCTTGGGTTTATAAATTTATAATACATAAGATATATATATAAAATGCTTGATAACCCATTGTACAACATTACAATTCGAAATGTACTGGTCATCAACATTTAATAAACATGAAATCTCATTTTTCATTCTATGTTGATGTATATTCAAAGTTTTTCACATTCACTGTATTAACTGGCTAGGAAAGAGGAGAAAGGCAATGCATAACTATGTTAATAATTTGATCAAGTGGACAAATGGAGGACAGATAAAAAATGTGAATTTCCTTAGAAAACAGATAATGCTCCGTAGAGAAGCTGATCACTGGTATCTGCATCAGACCTGGTGCATGAGGATGGTAGGCCTGGATAGAACCAAATTTTTTCATAACTGTGTTTATTGAGGTCCCAATTTAGAAAACCTGCAGGATCCCATATTGGTTTACACAATCATATCTATAAACTCATAGGTACGTTTTTCTACCTCTCTAACAGCTAGAGTACAGGACCCCATGTCTACCCCATTTGGTGGAGGCATTGCTGTTGCTCTTGATGGCTCATTGTCATAGACTATAACGGCACAATATGGGAGTTTTTAATGTACATGCATGGTTATTTGCATACAAGAGAGAGAGTGGGAGGGTGTGTTCTACAAGAGGGAGAGAGAGGGAAGGGGTTGGGGGTTGATTGGATCCTTGATTTTGTTTTTTCGAGCCATCGCGGTGTTCTGTGCTGTGCATGTCACCATTTTTCATCACTTGAGGGTTACAATGATTATTCCCACAGACTCTGAATAGTATCGAGTAAAAGTAAAATCAAGTAGATATGTGATTACATGTACTGATGATTTTTTAGGAATCCCTCTAAGTAGTCTAAGGCCTCGAGGATGGTGATGTGTTATGGCCAGCCATCATGAATAGTATAAAAGGTTAAATAATGATGTAAAATAAGGAAGGCTGAATTTGTATACATGTACATGAAATGGAGAAACATAAGGTAAGGAAAGAATTTACAAAAACAATATCAAAAGAAAACTAATGTTTTATTCCCATTTGAATTATTTATGATGACAAAAATGAAAAAACAATTCTGAAATTGTGTATGATTAGATAGGAACAAATTTAATGAAAACAACATCAAAGAAAACTAATTTATTCACATTTTATTCCTACATGAATGATTTGTGATGAAAAAGAAATGAAAAAGAAAACCGCAACAATTGTGACATTGTATATGATTAAAAAGGAATACAGAGTATACTACGTGCATTAAAAAATGTTTCACTTTTTCAATGTTTTTAAGAATTACGTTAACTCACCGCTATTGAATAATATATTTATCTACCGGACATTTGGCTACTGTTTTTGTTTTACATGTAATGCTTGATGATTTTCACTGTTGATCAAATTTAATAAGCAGTCTTTTTAAGTAAAATGTTGAGAGGTTTAAATTCGAACAAAGCTTGTTTTGCAATCAGAATGCAATTGTTTTGGAATCCATTATTTGAGCAGGCATTGGAGGATAAAACAAGTCAGTTTTGTTTTCATGTTTTGTTTTGTTTAGGTTTTAATTAAAGTGTTGTTTTTTTCTCATTGTTACCTTTTTCTTTTCAGATTGGCATGTTTTTAGAATGATTTTCTTCCACAAATAATTGAAAAGTGTAAATGTCTTACGTTTATAAATTATTTCAAATGTGCCGATAAACATTATTTTAAAATTGAGCTCAGTATTCAAACATGCATATATATTTTTTAATTTTGAAATTGTGTATTACAGCATTCACCATATGTTAGAATGGCATTATTATTTATTTAACCATATAAATATGTACATTGCAATAAGACTGTGTTTTCTTTACTAAATGTTGTTGAGGCAATTAACTTTCATGTCGGCGATAACAATCTAGTACACATTAATATTATGTAACATTTGTTGAAGTGTATGTGTTCTTACCTCAGTGTTTGGTAAGTTTTATAGTTTCAATAAAAATCATAGCCTATTGAAGGGTGCCTAGAGAAGAAGTATGGTATTCTGCATTTCAGGAAGTATAGAGTAGCACAGGGATAATAGACATATATGTCATGTGAAAAATAAATGTAAAAAACAATCAGAGATTTTAGTGAAACATTAATAGGACAAAGACAAGACAATACAAAGGACAGAATATAAGAAAAAAAAGCTTTCACCTCTAGGAATCGAACCTGGACCTCTGCATCAGGGCCCTCCGCCTTACCACCTTGCCATGAAAAGCCAACACAATACCAGTAATACCGCTCGACTACATAGCATCCCCTAGCCAAGTGATTCTTGCACTGCCCCAACAAGACTAGCTGTTGTATTCTCAGCCATTGGTTCCTTTGATATGCAAGAGCTGCACAGTACTTTTGTTTTCAAATCTTTGCATTAGTTATGGACCCACAAACATTGAACACTGGAGGCACAATCACATTACACTTGCACCATGAAGGTTACGTCTATACATCAGGACATGAATAGATCATGTGAAAGTGAAAGAAGTACAGCTTTAGTACTGGATGTATAGTATAGGCAACATGACAACAAGATGGAATTGATCTTCCACATTGTCTAATTCTAATGGTACTCACAGGTGGATTTTAGGCAAAGGTTGGGTTAGATCAGGGATCTGTTTTTAGCCCATTTTAGTTTGCAACGGCGGTGGGCTGATGAAAGAGTAACAATGAGACCAACAAAAAAAAAAACGTTTGTTGATGACATTGTCCTTTGTAGTAACTCCAAGGAGCTGATCAAGGTGAACTAAGAGAAGTACCTAGAAATTGAAAGAAAACTGGACTCACTTGAGAATAATGCCTGAGAAACATTTTGGCTATGAAAGGAGCAACTTCAGGATGGCAGAGGATATAATAGATAGATCTGTCAGGTCAAGTGCTGCTATCCAAATTGATCAGAAAACGAAGATAGAAATAACCTATGTGGGACATTTTTTCAAAAGAGTAATTTCCAGTCAAGCCCTTGAATCAGAGATACAGGGCTAAAGAATGATAGGCTGCACCAAAGAGTCTGTCTGCCTGCCTGCCTGTCTGTCTGTCTCTGTCTCTCTGTCTCTCTGTCTCTCTGTCTCTCTCTCTCTCTCTGTCTCTCTCTGTCTCTCTGTCTCTCTCTGTCTCTCTCTGTCTCTCTCTCTCTGTCTCTGTCTCTCTCTCTCTCTCTCTGTCTCTCTCTCTCTCTCTCTCTCTCTCTCTCTCTCTCTCTCTCCATATTTATCAAGGGTCATTAATTAATCACCATTACAATTGATCTTAGTTCCTAATCCATTTACCAAGGGTCATAAATCACCATTACAATTGATCTTAGTTCCTAATCCATTTACCAAGGGTCATTAATCACCGTTACAATTGATTTTAACTTCATTTCTCAATTAACCAAGGGTCATTCATCAAAATTGATGTATATTTTCTGAATGTATAACAAATCACAGTTTATAAATATATTTCTTCAATTTATAAATAAACAGTAGAATCTCTTCTTTCTTACTTTATTTTATGAACTTATATACAATGCTTTTTAAATACTTTTTCTTCATTATTTTAAAACTTTATGCTACATTTAAACAATTGTTAAAGCTACTTTTTTGTTTAGTTATCTTTGTTATCACTGTTTCTATTCTTCCCCATTTAAATTGCTGCATTTTGAAACTGATAAGTTCTTAATGTTTTCAATTTTCTTTACATACATCATTAAGTGGGTATTTGACCTTTACATAGAATGGATATTTTTGTCTTTCTTTCTTTGTGCTGATATGCTAAAAGTGTAATATATTTATATCTATATTATTATTTTGTTTTGTTTTGGATGGGGAGGGGGCATCATTGTCATTAAATTGTACATACCTGAACAGTTACGAGAAAATTTGTTTAGTTGTATTAAAAACAAAATATTCCTACAGGGTTATAATGGGATGGTGACAATGTTTCTTGTTGTTTTGATATAACTTTTCTCATCAAATATTCAATGATCAGTCTTTCTCTAATCTTATTACTCAGGAATTATATCGTAGTTGCAGAACTGGGTACAGTGAACTTGATTTTTACTTTACTTTTATTTGCACACAGATAAGAACGCTAATTGATGGCTTTAACATGTCTTTAATTCACACAGAATTCGTGAATAAGAAAGAGCTATGAAATTTAATTAATCGTCTTAAATTGTGTTGGCAAATTCTGTGCTGATTCAACGTTTTGATCAGTGCACCAATGTTAATATACCCATACAGCAAGCTCAAGAGATAAGGGAAGATCAAAATCTAGAGCTTTTGTCACAATTAATCAAAACAAAAAGTATATATGGTGTGGGTTTTGTAATAAATTTTAAAATACTCAAAAAATAAAATGCTATTATATTCATCCTCAAAGGGAAATTTGTGTTTTGGCTTTAAAGTGAAAATGGAGCGTTAGCTGTAGGAACAGTGTCGCGAAACAGAAGCAATTAATGTTAATAACCTTGCCCAATGGTTAAATCACAATGCCTATACTGGGAATTTAGCCAGTGACCTTTCACTTGTGAGCTAAGATAATGCTAATACAGTGGCCTCCACATAAGAAGACAACCCATAAAGCGACTTTCTTCCATATATAACATTAGTAATGAAAAAACTCATATGGCGGCATCTTTTGGGACGAAAAAACCCAAGACGACATCCTGACAGGTCATGGCGGACAATAATCTGTGTCCTGACCACTTCAAAGTTGATCAATAGGCTAAAGGAAATGACGCATCCAAGCTAATGTTCAAGACCAATCAAAACACACGCCAATTGACCAATGAAACGCATGCCTATCGATCAATCAAAACTCATGCCTGTAGACCAATGAAAAGGCATGCCTAGCGACCATTCATTAAAACAGCCCTTTCAGGGCTACACATTATCCCGATTGACAGCTTGCATTGTTCTCAGTCATTTTGGGTTTTTTCCCTATGTTTTATAGGGAAACCATTGTAGCGACTGGTGGCTTAATACGACATAATTATCTGGTCCTGGCGATGTCATATTGAGAGTGCTACACTGTATTTACAAAGCCTGTAACTCATATGGCCAAGGCTGTAAAAACTATCAGGCCAGTGAAAAAATGCAAAAATATTTTCCTTGGACTGTATCAGGCAAAATTCTTTCGAGTTAAAGATTTTGTTTAGGCCATGAATCAGTTATTACTCATCTCAATAACATTCATAAAAATCAAGTTTGTTGGACACTTTTCTGCAATAACGATATGGTCTATGCCTCCTCTTCATGAGATTCTTGTTATTTCCATTTCTTTGACAAAATGGCTCAGCGGTGATGGGAAAATGAAAATGTTTAGGGCAGCAACTTTCTTGTTTCATCATGTCCCTTTCAGTGATATTAACATGATGGCAGGTTTGTTTTATGGAATAGTGATATTCATTTGATCAATTACTTTTGCTTGCTTGCAAACATGTGTAAAACTGAATGTTTTTTTTTCATTTTAATTGCTGTGAATTTGCTTTCTATTTTGCAAAATATCTTTACAATAAGGCTAAGGCTTATGTACTCAGTAAATGTATATGTGTGTTTGTGTGGGGAGAAGGAAGTGCATTTATATATATGGAATTTTTAATGATTAATAAGATAAATTAAACTTAGGCCCTTTTTACTTTGTAGTTGAATGTACAAAAATATATATAATGTAGATGTCTTTTCCTTATCGATGTTAAAGTTTGGAACAGGGAAAAACTTATGGCCCATTACATGGCCTTGTTACCATGTAGAATTCAATCTATCTTATTGAATTTTTCAAAACTTCAAGGAAATACAAAAGAGCCCTGTAACTCGAAATAAACAAAATACTGAGAATGACTTTCACACAATTAATTTGCCATATCTATTGAATAAGATTTAACAAGACTCAATATATCATAAGCCATGTAACAATTTCTATAGTGTCCTGCAAATTTCATAAAGATCACGTTAGCTGGATAGAGATCTGTAGGTTGATTTGTCTAAGTTGTATTTTTTTTATTTTTTTTTAACCAGTTTTTGTACATGTCTGTGTGTGTGTGTGTGTGTATTTATGTATGTTGAGAAGTTTGGATCTACAAGATAGGGCAAAAGTTGTTTGTGTTGATAATTTGTTTTCTCCTCTTTGTTTTGCGGATTTGGATTGATGATTGATAGCCACTTCTTGCTGAAAATTCATGATTATTTAATTTCCTACCTGCTGTTGATTGTTAAACTTTTTTTTTTTTTAATAGCTTTTTATAGGTGTGAAAAGTGAATGGTTTTTATGTTAAAGATTTACAAGTAATATGATGTTTATAAGATGTAATGTAAATTAGGTATCTAAATCCTGTAATATCAAAGGAATTGAATGTTTTGAATTTGAATGTTTGGATATGATTGTCTTGAACTTTCAGAAAATGAAATCATGGATCCAAAAGGAGCCAGAGTGCTGAATGTATTGCTGTACATTTACTATGCCTAGAACAAAACCTATTGAAAACAAAATGGAAAAGAGGGCCTATGTCTGTGTCTGGCCAAATGTAAAAAATAAATTTTACAACTCATTGGTCTTCTCACAAAGCGTCATATCTGCAAAATTGCCATTTTTGGTGAGAAAGGTTTCAAGTTTTGGCCACTTGTTTTTGTTCTAGCACGCAAACGTTGGCTGTCTCATGTAAGTCGAATACTGTAGTGCTTTGGCACTTTGAGTGACGTTAGATTTTACCACGCTGAACAGCATGCTATAAATAACTCCATATTGCCAAAATTGCAGTTATGACACTTCGTGAGATGACGATAAATGGTAAAAATGAAATATGAGACAGAACTTGCTGACAACATGTCTATATCTAGTATACACATATATTCAAAGCAAATAATAAGGTAAGTGATGATGGTAGTTAGAATCCTAAGACACAAGTAAATGGTTGAGTGCTGTGTGTATTGTGTAACTGTGTGTTTGTAAGTAGATACAATGGCTACATCTTTGTCATCACACCTCATAGCCAGCAGTCACCTTATTTTTTTCTTCAATGTACAACCTTGCAAGAAGATGTGTTTACTCACTGCCTTAATTAATGTTTCTTTACTTGTGCTAAAAAGGAATATGAAAAAAAAGCACCTAACTTACTCTGAATACTCCAGGTATATCTTTTGAAACTTCACGTGTCATTTGGTCCTCTTGAAGCGGCAGTAGATTTTATTCCGTAATATTCAACACATTTAAAAAAGCTCCAAGTACCCTTTCTGATCAAAATTATTCATGTTAATGCCGTAACTGTATTTAGAATTGAATTTTTCTTATAGCTTAGCTATCGCCACTTTTTAATTCCATATAACTATTGTGGGTGGCCCGGTAGCTCAGTTGGTAGAGCGGCTGACTGCCATGCAAGGTGGCCTGAGTTCAATCCCCAGCCGGGCAGTGGTTTTTATCGGAGCCCCCTGTTCACCCAGCAGTATAAATGGGTAGCTAGGTCTTTCTAGACTTGGCGGAAGTAAAGTCGGCGTGGAAAGTAATGGCAAACAACCACATTATGCCGTATGTCTAGTATGATTAGGGCTCTACCCCTAATCCCCCTACACTCAGGCATGGGTTCGGGACTAACTTTACTTTATAACTATTGTACATGATATGTTTTATGAAAAAAAATACTTTGATTCATTTCTCATAGAAGTTAATTGTTGTTTTCTTACTGCTCTTTAAGAACTCAGATTTAAGGATCTTTTAGCATAGTCTTTATAAGTTTTATTTGTTCATCTCTTATTAGAGATCTTCTTAAGTAAAAGAATCATTTTGAACATGAAGTTTTCACTGGATATCGGTCATATTCAGGACAGAAGCATTTGGTATAAATGTAACACCAGCTGAATTTTCATTGTTCATTGGTATTTTTCTGCATTTTTAGAAAATGTTAAGTTTTGAAACTTTTCATTGCTAACAAAGTTTACAGTTCTAAGATTCAAGTATTAGAAATACTCTTTGTGTATGACAATTTTGCTTTGTAGTTTTCTTCTTCTTACATAAGTATATTCTCCCATTAGGAGATTTTTTAAAAAGTCCTATAAGTGCTTGTGTCATCCATTGTTCATTAATCAACTGGTGATGTTTGATTGATATCACATTTGTTTGAGTTGGATAATATTGCTTTGTTCTTTGCTTAGAAAGCAGTCAGTGAATCTAGTGGCTTAAAATAATTTACAAACCCATTGGTTTTTATTTGAAATATACTAGACGATGCTTTATGATCATGGTCCTATGCCATATGTGTAGGGCCAGAGCGCTTCCTGCCCTATCACACCTTATATCAAGGGCTGCTAGGCTTCTCAAGTTACATGGATTGTATATATACATATAATGTCACGCTGATTGGATGAATGCCTATTTTGGTTTATGTAATTGTCGAATATTAGATATCGATTCCTTCATGTTGCTATGACTTTAAATGGATTTGATTATGACATGAAGGACTTAATCAAAATAATCGAGTATGCCTATCTAAAGACACTGAGTTGAAAAAAAAAACCCACTTTTTTCGTGCATAGCTCACAATAGGTAAAAATGAGTTAGGCATTTACTGATTGAGCGTGATGATATATATCTCCCCAGTGCTTTTTGGATTAGAGGGATAAATTTCACTCTTTTTCAAACTTGAAGTTTGCTGTACAAAAATGCTTAACTTGCCATTTTGTCATTGATCAGCATCAAGAGAATTCCATGGGTAGAAGCCTGAGAAAGACAGCTACCTTGTATAACACATTTGGATTGTATATCTTAATGGTTGATTTATCACATCAGTTGAACGTAAATGTATTCACATTTCATCAAAACAGTATTATGATTCACTTTGATATCTAGATACTTCACAACCACTTGGTATTAATCTGTTCAGATATGACTTTGCAACCCTGTGATTCTTTGATATTGAAAATCCACAGGGAATCTGAGTGTGACTTAAGTACTCCTAAAGTAAGTTTTTGTACTGGGGTTGAGATAATGTATTGAGGTTTATTTTTGGCAACACTACATGTATATAAAATGTAATTAATAGAAGGTAGAATTTCAATAATTACTTTCCCCCTATACCATTGAAAGGATATTGATATATCAGTATATGGATCCCTGAGACCCAATTTCCCTGTCAAAAATTCAACCCCTTCCCTACCATGTATATAGAAAGTCATATGCCAGAGGTAAAACGTGGAAAATCAAGGGTGTTTCATTCATATATTTGTTTTTCACTTATTTATTGAAGGAGGGCCTTGAAATTTCACACATACATAGGAAATTGAATACTCTTTCATGTGGTACAAAGAAATTGGGTATTTCTTCATGAATACATTTTTTTCAACGGTCTGAACTAGAAAAATATGAATAAAAATGTGTAAAATTCTCTAATTTTTACTTCATCTAGAGTCCCCAGACTCTAGGCAACAGATTTATACAGATTTTTGTGATATGTAAAGATACTTCAAGGCCCTTATTCAATCATGTGTCAAGTTTTTACCTTTACATCCAGTAGATCAGCTTGGTATGCTGCTGTCTTTTAGAGACTTGTCTGGTGCCAAGCCCTCTTCCCTTGCCACACCTCCCTCCTCTACCTCTAGCCCTTGATTTTCCTCTCTTTACCTGTTTCTCTTCTTTCCTTGTCCTCTCTCTCTCCAGATGAATGAGAAGAAATAGAATCAATTCTACATCTAGATCTATCTTCTTCTGAATCACTTTCCTCCTGCCTACTACTAGATCTATGTGATTCCTGGTCATCTAGATCTGTACCAAGATACTGGTTTTGCTCGATGCGTTCTCTCATTAAGTGTTCACTATCATCTAGATCTAGATCCATATCACTATCAGAATCATGGCTGATCTCCTCTAACACAGTGAAACGTGGTCGATTTCTTTGTCTGTCAGTGGCATTGGTCGACATGATGAAAATTTTATGAAATTCTAACTCAAAAATCGATGTGATCGCAAAAAAATTCATTTATGAAAGAAACACACTCAGTTTCATAACCAAAGACGCTGATGGTCAAGGTATGATACTTCTGTAGATAGGAAACAGTTTTCTGTTGATTACCTACCTTTGACAGTAAGAGAAATGCCTTCGACTAAGGCCTGGAACAATTCTGGGCATTTGGCAGTCCAGTGATACTGAGCAGCCCGAAACTCTTCTGGGCGAAGCATGAAGGGGTTAACAAACAAAGATAAAAGCTCTAATAAAATTGCTTGTTGATAAAAAGAAATTATTATTTTTTTTATCAACATTTCAAATCCCTGTAGGAGTTGCCTACAGAAAAATTATTTATATCCTCGAATGTGCTGAAAGAAGAAATATTTTTGTTTTATTTTTATATTTTGTATTTTTGTTCCTTGGGTTGACTATACATCCAAGGTGTCCATGAATATACTAGTCTACAGAAACAATGCAATACTGATTAAAGATTTCCCTGAAATGAGAATCATAAATTCATGACTAATTCACATGGAAAAAGAGTTTATTCAGTCCCATATCAATTTGTATTGATTTGAGGTGATTTTAACCGATATATGATATTTTTACAGACCATGAATTGAAAAATTCAAGTGCAGTATTCTTATGAAAGGAATCAAGAAGCAAGACAACCAACCGCTTTAAAAGAAAATTTCATGAATTTAATCACAGGCTCAGTACTGATGAAAAATTGGCTTTGTTAAAAGCATGTGGTGTAAGCTTGATCAGTTATGGACAAGGAATCTTGCCTCTTTAGGGGGTTGACAGTAGTATCCATCCTTGAATGGTAAAAGTAACCCTAAAATGGATCATCGATTAAAGCAGAGAGAAATTAAGCTTTTTATGTGAGCATGAGTACAGCTGGGGTGTGAGCATGAGTACAGCTGTTACTGGTATGTCATCTGATTAAATATAAAGGCATTTTGGGTACTCTAGATCTTGTATAACAAGACTTCACCAGTGGATGCTTGAGGTGATTTTGAGGTAATACTGAATTGAACTGAAGTTGTTCCTGGGAATGGCCAGAGACCTGAGACAACTGCTGAGGAGGATGCATTTGCCTGAAATCAAAAGAGAAAGAACTCCTTTTACTGAGGCAACCAAGAAAAGGTTGAACTGAATGTTTCTAAACATACTATTCATAGAATAAAATATGATTTTGAAAACCCTATGTAGGCTATAGTTTAAATGAAGAACATTATCATGGATGAATGACTTACTTTGGCTCAATAATGCCGACATAGGTTCTTTTCTCATTGGTCGACCTATTTTGCAAATGGAAGTAGTTTTTGACTTTTAGTCTCTACCTCAGAAGAGAGATTTAGCAAGAAAAAAGACAATTTTCTAACATGTGCTGTACAAAGTGTGATGACATTGTTGTGAATTTGTCCAGAGAGAAAAAATTACCTCGTAAGATTTTAGGGAAACATAGATATACAAATCTACTTTTTGTGGTCAGATTTTGTTCCAGTTTCTCCAAAGTCCCCCCATTTTTTAATCTTTATAACATGACAGCACATCTTGTCCTGGTTGTGCATGTATCATTGAAGCTTTCTAAGCCAACAAGAATTTGATGTTATGATTTGGTCAAGTACAGTCCGAATCTTGAGCATGCGTGGGATAAATGCAAGACTGTTTTGTAGCCAAGGACAAAGACTTTTGCAGCCTGGAAAATTTGCATAGGGTCTTGATTGAGAAGTGAATGACTATCCCACAAGAAAATGTCCATAAAATTGTTGAATCAATGAAGATGCAAGTTGAAGTTTGTATTGATCTTATTGCATTCACTTTAACTTTTGAATTGATGTGATCTCAAGTAATTTGTGAACATCATTTTTCTGCATTTCCTTGGTTGGACTTTGTGTCAGATTTGATTGAATAAATGAAAAATTTTCATGTGAAATACTTCACGTTAGATACCAAAGGATTCTTGGAAAATTAATCTTTCTGAATTGTATAACTTGCATTTTGATAAAGGTTAAGAACAGAATGTAAAGAATCATGATGGTAACAACAGTTAAGTGTGTGTTGTGTTCTTTTTGTTGCCTAGTATAGATTGCTTTCACATGCCATCAACAATCATTTCTCCAACAATATAAATTGATACAGTTCTTATCAATTTTGGTACATCTTCCCATCAATACCTTTTACCTTTTAAAGAGATAGTTTATGAATCATTACAAATTTCAGTATTTTTATTCTTTGTCATTTGCACACCTATTTGTGCATTTTAATGTTGAAGTCCCCTTGTAAACTTTTATACTGTTAAATCATTTGTCATTCATTTATGAATACATTCTGTGTGAGTCTGAAGGAGAACTTAAAACC
>JAOYNN010032015.1:0-10732 GCA_025770095.1 Goniobranchus kuniei | reverse complement strand
AAAAAAAAAACAAAAAAACCACACAAACAAATATAGTCGCCTGTTATTGTCAGTGTGTCTATGGGGTTTTATGCCAATCTGTAACCTCTGTTTTCATGTGTTGAATAGGCCTACATGTTGATCATAAGTGTGTATACTGTATACTGGTTTGTGTGTTAGCATTGGGTATCCACGAGTGCTGTATAGCTTGTCAGTATTACTGGGTACGTATTCATGTATGCCTCTGTTGTCAACATGAGTAATACTACGCGATTCTTTGTCTATACATATTTCAGTTGTGCATTTGGGTATGTCTGATGTTGTGTATGTGTTTATGTGCTTAATTGTGACATGCTATCTGCATGGGGTTCTGTGTCTCTGAAAAGCGCTTTGAGACATGGTGTGTAAAGCGCTTTATAAATAAACATTACATGTATTATTATCATTAATTTTGGAGGAGCTAAGAGCATCAGATAATAGCAACTTTGGATAAATGCAACAATTTCGCCGCTCCCACTGTGTGGCGATTAAGCGTCATTGTCTGTATATATATATATACATATATATACACATATTCACTGTATGTCTTATACATGTAAGACTTATTTTAATGGGATACAGTTACTGGCACAATGAATCTTTGCACTTTACTTTGCATTTCTGAGTTCTATGGTCAGCTTTTCAATATTTGAATATTATTAATGTCTCCTGCTTCTGAGTAAAAGTCATTGGATTCCCAAACCTATATCATGAGTTGCTCATGAATGGGGTCGATGCAACATTGTCATTATCAATATATATGATATAACTGTAAATTATCAGACTTGATAAGTCCAGTAACGCATATATGTGGCTTTCAAGGAGGGCCTACAATTGTAGGTCCTCCTTGGTGGTTCTGTAAAATTTGTCACCAAAGCTATTTTCACACAATAATCAGAGTCAAACCTTGACAAATTCTCAATGTTTTGTTGGGGTAAAGTGGCGCACCATTCCATTTAACCAGTAACAGTTATATAGATATATATAGCAAACAATTCTGTTCCCAAGAGATTGTTCCGACAAAGCGGCGGTTCCCTTAAAAAGGCATTCCGAATACCGCCGTGCACTTATGTAATGCTAAATGTGGATTGTTGCAGAAATTTTGCCGAATGTGCACATTATGCAGATGATGAGATAGGAACAGATACAGCAGTTTGAATATTGTATCCACGACAGCAGAGCTAGAAGAAGTAAGCACTTATGTAATGCTTAATGTGGATTGTTGCAGAAATTTTGCCGAATGTGCACATTATGCAGATGATGAGATAGGAACAGATACAGAGGTAGAAGAAGAAACAGATACACACAGATTGAATGTTTTCATGACAAAGGCTCCAGACAGAATGGTATATCTTGGAAAGCAGCTGATAA
Organism: Goniobranchus kuniei; assembly: GCA_025770095.1. Lineage (NCBI taxonomy): Eukaryota > Metazoa > Mollusca > Gastropoda > Nudibranchia > Chromodorididae > Goniobranchus > Goniobranchus kuniei. The sequence goes on along the minus strand of JAOYNN010032015.1, from coordinate 9,343 downwards.
GGCATAATGTGCACATTAGGTCAAATTTTCTGCCTGATTTTCACATTGGATAACTTCACATTGAGCCTCACACACATACTCACACTATTATATTCAATGGCAACATGCTCTAACCATATAAGTGCAAAAATTTCATCTGCTTTGATTCCCCACCAAAAATGATTAGCCGATTGTGCCTTTTTTCTATTTTTTGAGTGGTTATCCACCATGCTTGATAACGGCACTAAAAGACGCAAACTAGATTTAAGCAAATCCAGGCCGCCCATATAGATCTAGAATCTAGATCTAAATCTAAGCAGGTTCCAGGCCGCCAATCTAGATCTAGATCTGAGCATATCCAGGCTGTCAATTTAGATCCAAGCAGATCCAAGTTGTCAATCTAGATCTAGATCTAAACAGATCTAGGTTTTAAGTTTAGATTGAAAATAGAATTCTTTCAAGCTGGCACTTTTTAGTTTTCAAAAGATGCACATTCTTTAAAGCTGGCAGTTTTTAGTTTTCAAAAGATGCACATTCTTTAAAGCTGCACATTCTTTAGTCACAAGCATAGAAATTGAAATAGCCCAGACCTTGAATTCCAATTGTTTAGTTCCTATCAGATCTGCCTGTCCTGTACGGGAAGTGGAAGAACTGACCATACTACTATAGGCCTACTACTCATATCTTCTGTCAAGGGAGAAGTAAAAATAAAAACAACAACTGAGGGCACAGAAATTCCTTTTTTAATTTTTAGACAAGAAGTATTTTTGTAAGCAATAATTTTTTACTATGTATGCTTTGTAAATACTTTACATAGTTTGCAGCCAATTAATAAAAGTCAAGAGTCTTGTGCGATTAAGCCTGAGGATTCTATATTGCAGATTGAGATGTGAATTATTGGACATGAACTGTGACGAATGCAAATTTGTAAAACTTGAGACTATCAGCAGGTTCTGTTTCATACTGATGTTTCTCTAGTTTTCACTATCTACGAGACACACACACACACACACACAGAGACCAAGACAGGTTTTAAAAATTTGCAGTTACATGTACCAGTACAAAAATTTGCCTCCCAACCCATGATGTGTGTTTGTCAATAAGATTAAGAATCCAATTTCTCATTGACGCTTTTAAATTGATCTTTATAATTATAAAATAATATATGTAAAAGGCATTATCAACAAGAGGGTTTCGGAAAACAGACACTAATGCTTGGGATTTGATGCTATTGTTTCCTTTAAGTAAGGAGCCTTTCTGAAAATATTTTTGTCACAAGAGCTTTCAACTTATAATTTTAAGCAGCTTTTTTTTAACATTTTCTTGCAAAAATTTTGTTTTCTGTATTCAATGTGAAAAAAAGATAACTTGATTAGTTTTGCACATTTTCCATAACTGTTGCAGAAAAATGGTCCCTGTTATAGAGTTACAGAGGTGCGATTTAAATTACGAAAGAGTGATTACGATACCTTGAAATTATTATTGTTAATCATCTATTTCGTTTTTGGATTTAGTACTACTTGATTGCTCTCTTTTCACACTACAATTCTTTTGTCCTGCTCCTGAGTGCTCAACTTAGTGTCATGCTCGATTACTTTCCAGTTGGATGATGTAAAGGAAGGCTACTGCTTCATGTTTCATACTGAACTCAGTTTGGGTTTCCTTCTGAGTTAGCCCATCCTATGAAGTGTCATATGGGAAGCATGGATATTGGCCTTTGTTTCTATATCTGGTATTAGTAGTAGTAGGTTGCTGGTGGTTAAATTGTGGGATTAGTGATAAAAGCACCAAATTTGGTACACAGATATCTTTTCGAGTGCTTAATGTAATCTGATATTGACCCACTTAAAATTTCAATGAATGTTTTTGAAATTTTGCATGTAAGTGTAAAAATCATGTTCTATTACTTTTGCTCTTTGACATGTATAGAAATATGTGTAGTTTTGAGTGAAAAATTTTTTTTTGAATAAATTTGGTGGCCATCTTGAAATTTTAAGTGGGTCAGTATCAGATTTTTTAAAGCACTCCAAAAGACATCTGTGTACCAAATTTGGTGCTTTTATCACTAATGCCACCATTCAGGTACTTTTTGGCACCAGCAACCTATACTAAAGTGAGTGAAAGGTCCATATTAATATTATTACACTAAGAATTGCCCATTAATTGAAAGTTGAAAGGCTGCTTTTGTCTGTATAAATGGGCCTTGTAACATTGAGATAGGCATTTGTATGTGTTTTTCATCCTGACCTCTCTATTCTAATTAAGCTTGCTTTATGACATGATATTCACATTATATAAGTGTGAATTCAGTTTTATTTCACGGTCTTCTGGTACAAACCAAGTTCAGCCACATTCTCTATGGAGGGCATCTCGACACAGTCCGGTTCATTACCACAATGGTAGTTTAGCCACATTACTGCACTTACTCATCAGCAGGTGTTATTGAGTACCTGGCTACAGAAAGTGAAAAATTGTCATATATTGCTCAAATGATGCACTTCACAGGCTGTTCCTCTCAAATACATTGTACATACTGAGCCTTCAGGGGAAATGGAGTATACATAGTGTAATCATGATTTTTTGTATTATCTTTTGATTGTATATATATATATATGATAATTATATGCCCTTCATGTGGCCGATATGCTACCTTGAGTCACTTATCTTTGGCCTGGTGATGAAGTCACATAAGTAGCTAAAATATTTGTTAGATGATGGAAAGAATCAATTAACGTTGACCTGACTATGCAAAAAATACAAACTTGGCATTAATAAGGCCTAGCATTCCACTTGAAATCTGTATTTATACCTGAAATCTCATTATTCCCAAACCGAAAGGCAAATAACAAAAAATGCTCAACTTTTGATGTACAGGTAACATGCTCACTGCAATTTGTAATAAGAAATTTGACTTGAGTGTCATGTGGAGATTGTGTTGCCAAGTCTAGCTAAGCTAGAAATGTTCTGAGAAGCTGAGACTGTGCCCCAAGCATACTAATACAATTAAATCGCAGTCCCTGATCAAGTGCTTGTTTCTTAATCTGATAAGTTTTCACCAAAGCATCCCAACAATCTTCTCAGAATTCCTGTATCTCTTGTCTAGTACATTATGGTTATACAATGTATTATAGCAATTTAAAAATATAAAAGTGTGAAAGAACATGCGGAGATTTTAACCTCTCATTATTACCAAGATCTTGTTATTCCAGTTGTAATATGATGATGTGTTAAAAGATTTGCGGTACACCTAAGCTCGCACCATTCTTGATTTTTTCCCCTCTCTGACCAATATATTTTTTCCGTAATTCACATTTTAAAAAAAAAATTTTACCAGTGTTAGATTTTATTATGTTTGTTCATGACATTTGTTGAGCTGGATATATATTACTTTTTTGTCTATGCAATTACATGTTGATAACAAGTTTAGTGGAAATCCATTTTTACTTCTGTTATAAATTACTACAATAACAAGTGATATCAATAAGAGATATCGAAATAAACTAGATCTCTGCAGGGGTTGCTGAAAGTGAACCCCCATATTGATATTTTCCATTAAAACACTTGATTTGTCAAAATAATTATATTGTATACATATATGGCAAATTCAGTCTCATTCACATTTTTAATCCAGCTTCACAACATCAAATGGCGGTTTATTGTGCGGTGCAATCAACATTTCAGTTGAATTTTTATTGCCTTTTAATTTAGGAAATAATGAGAGATTTCACTGGGAACACTAGGTCTCATCTTACAAAGATGTACTGCTCCATCCTTTGTGCTCTAGCTGCATAAGTCACTTGCATAATGCTGTTCGATGAGGTTGCTAAATAAGACAAATTGAGGAAGATTTTGTGATCAGCTTTTAACATATCCACAAACTGATTTAACTGTGGGAAGTATGTGTGCTTTGTTGTGATATCTATGTCAGTTATGAGACACTATATACAAACAGATCACAATGACGACTTGCATTTTTATACAACAGAACAATGGTAAGGAAGATTTTGAATTTGTTTTATTTTATGAAATAGGCAATGAAGAAAAATTGTGGCCTAGTGTCTTTTATGTGATTTTAGCACAGTGCCAATGATACATATAGTGTAATATGCTTATATCGACATGCTTTGGGAACAGGATATAATGTTGATGTATAAGAATGTTGATAAATAAAAATACAATGCCAAAGAGGAAAAAATAAGGGGAGGTCAGCAGGAAAAAGACAATAAACCAATAAGAATTGGCAACCGAGAATAGAATATCGTTGCTGGCAAGGTGAACACTATAAACACTAAGGCAAACTTTGCTACACACTTGCTTGTCTTGGTAAAAGGCCCTAAGGCCTGTCTGTTGTGATTGCTTACTGAGGATCAATGAAAGGCAAAGCAACAGACCATGGCACTTGCCAGCGATGGAATGGGCTGGGGAGTGGAGACGGTGAGGACATTATGCCTATGGCGCAAGATGCACATGTCGTCTGTTATGTGAACGGTGCACATGACCTACTAACGCCTAGTGTGTCGTACTGAACCAATGTGTTGACCGTTTGCATGACATTTTCCCCCCTTTACGTTCGTGGGCTTCACCAGGTACCTCTTGGAAGCATGTCAATATAAAGTGGAGTGAGTCGAATAAAGGTCGATATAAGAAAAATTATTTAGTAAAAATAATGAAAGAAAAATTAGGGAATTTGAAAACATTTCGATCTCATTCAAATTCTTGGCTGTGAAACAAATAAATCTCGACCAAACCCTGAGGGTATATAGTAACACATGATGATTTATTCCAGGAACTAAGAAAGCAACATTTTTTCTCCAAATTATGATCTTTCTTTCGTAACATAAGTTTCATGGGCTTCAGTCTTTGCATTTGCCTCACAGTACTTGCAAAGTATAATCTGGTCCTTGAAAGTCCTAAATAGACCTCAAAAAGACTGTTTTTAAAGCCTTTCAGTAGATCTTCATTTCAATTACCTCTTTCCGCAACCAGTTCATTATCCTACAAATCATGGAAAACAATTGACCCAACTGATATTTGAGACAGGGGAGGAGAGACTGAAAAAGTTTAAAGGATCATGGTTTTAAAAAATTGGATTGGAAATTGATTTTTAAGTCAACTTCTTTAAGCATTAACTTTTATTGCTTTACTTTAGTATGAATTGGTAACTCAGTAATTGGCATACCAAGAGTTAAAGTTAAAGGTCAAATAGTTAATACCAGTACTGAAGTAAGTGTCCTTATCTACTACACGGGCACCCTGAGGTGTTAATGCGATGTGCAGTGGAAAACCTGATACAAAGAAATCGGTACCGTAATAGCGAAACTTCGGTTATAACTAAATTTTGTCACTGTTGACCGTACCTCGCATGGACGCATCATCTTGTCCTTGATAAGATTAAGATTAAGATGCTTATCACACCTCACACTCTCTACACACATGCGAGCAGGCCCAAAATGTGAGAAGGCGCACAGTCGCTGCTTGCAAAGGTGAATTCTTGCACAGGCCCATACATTACGCAAAGTAGGTCTCTGTAGGCTACACACTACAGGCAAACATTTGCACTTGCTCGCTAGCACACCCATATGACAGAGAGAGGGGGGGAGGGGGGCGTTAGGGAAAAATAAGAGAGGGAGAGAGAGGTGGGGGGAAGAAATGAGAGAGAGGGGAGAGAAATAAGAGAGATAGAGACAGACACAGAGAGAGAGAGAGAGAGAGAGAGAGAGAGAGAGAGGCAGGTTGGAGGGAAAGAAAGAAAAAAAAGATAGGGGCAGTGTCTATGGTTTTGCTTTGTCTAATCCTATGAAGACTAGGTTGCGATGTGTGAACTTTTTTGAACTACACACTAGGGTGTAGTTTGTAGTCGTAGACCAAGGCGCCGTGACAACAGGGCTATATCCCTTGGCGAAAATTGGTTCCTGATATAAAGAAATAAAATGGTAGGTCCCTTGGGTTTCCTTATATCAGGTTTCAACTGTAATTTAATGTACAGGGTTATGTAAGTCAAGTAAGTGCAAGGGCAATGAAGCAATGTCTTTATTTTATCAATCACTATTTCTTGGATAAAGAGACATAGAAATAAAATTCGGCAGCTAGGATTCTGACAGACAAAAATGAAGGTTTAGTTCATCTTTAAAAGTACAGTTTTATTTCATTTTGAGAAATTCATGTATTGATTTGTACATGCGATTCTTTCTTTAATTGACATTGACTACCGGCCTATTTTGGTTTGAGAATTCCAGGCATTTATCATGTTGAGAAAAAGCATACACTTCAATTTTCAACCTAATAAAAAGATTTAAAAAATTTATTTTAATGTGGGAGCTGTGCTTTTCACTGATTTACATCTTTTTATTTGTGAAGTTTTGAAGGTTGTTCTTTGTTTTTCTTCTATGTACCTGTTTGAAAATAGGATTTATCTGTTGTCAAAAACAAAACAACATCCCATCAACTAATCAACCTCATATTCATAAACAAATTACACATAACAATAATGTAATCCAATCTTACATTTGTACAGACCATAGGACATCAAGTCCAGTAAAGGGTACTGAACTCAAAATTCATGTTTATCCATTCAATAAATGTAATGTACACTTGTATTATTGCTGATCAAGTAAGTAACAATGTGAACAAAAAATGAGTTTTGCTTTCACATCCACAATTTGTTTATCAACTTACAACTCACGCTTACATCTCATCATATTTTTTCATCCGCTGACATATTCATTTTCTCACATTAAAAAATAGGTCTAAAAATATTACTCTACAGACAAAAACTTCCTTTTCCGCGTGGTGTTCATATATGGCCTGAGAACCCACTCTGTGTCCGATGTGTCCAGTTTGTCAACAGTGCCTCGCACAATTTTATAAACTGTTGGAAGAAAAACAAATAAATAAAACTTAAATCATTTGTAACTGTGAAAAGGATATAGTCAAACTTGTTTAACACTTTTCAAGTTAAATTAGACAATCGTAGAAATTCTGATTTGCTAATCTGGTGCTAAGTTTGACCATCGATATCTTCCGCTCAGTGCCTACTTCGACGATCATCGAATATAGATCTGATACATTGTTACTGGCTCCCCATAGCCTTTTAAACTGCCATTGACTGCTTACAAGCATGTGCTTACACTTCAGGCCTTGAAAGCGAATTGAAACCATCGTAGTTCAGTCGATTCATTGCATTTTGACTGTTTATAAGCAATATACATCATGTCATGGATGGTAAGGATAGTTTTCATCCCTACCAAGATGATTCTGATTCAAACATTGAACTTGATGAAATTGATGACGACACTGATGATTGACGTGCCCCAAGATCTAGATCTAGTTCTGATTCTGATAAGGATGACTCAAAGCCAGTCTGAGAGGTAGAGGTAGCATGCCGCAGGTAAACTAGAAGGGTGAAGGTGGGCCTGGCTGAAGGTGTGGTGGTAAGAAGAGGAGAACAAAACAAAAAAAAGATTGCATTTATATAGTGCTTTCCACCATTCTACAAACAGTCTTAAAGCGTTTTACGATACTTAATCCCCTAGCAGGTATACCGCTGGGGAGCATACAGTAAAGTGTAGCCCATTCTGAAAACGATACCAGCCTATTGCTCGGTACTTGTTAAACACCTGCTTGAGGAAAAAAGTAGTCGCTGGTGGAACCAAACCCAGGATCTCCCGATCCCAAACAGACACCTTCACCCTTGAGACAGCCATCCCCTTGTCCTTCGAACTCAAGCCAGTAAATACAGATGGTAATTCTTATCCTATTAAAACATGACAAGACAATAGCATTCAATCGATGATCTATAAGGAGATTTCATTACGCTTTATTACTCATTCAAATACAAATAAAATGAAATGGGGAAAAGCATACTTATGGAAACATGCATTCTCTACATGGGTCAAAATTATGTGTGTCACTTTGCCTGAAATATGTCATGCCTCATGATAATATGGCTGAAAATGTCAGTCCATAAAAAATGAAGGATAGTTTGGGATATTATAGATTACAAAGGAATAATAAACCTTTCTGCACATAATTTGTCTACACAATAAGTCTGTGGAAAAATAAACATAACTATATGTTTGTTGGAAAAAAAATTACTCCAGTGACGGACGTATTGCAATAGTAACATATAATATAGTGCGTGTATGTCTGTATCTAAATTATTCCAAAACTTGCAAGATTTTCATTTGTTCTCAATCCAGGAGTCCAAATGTCATCACACAAAAATAAGATCTAACAAAACACATGTGTCCCATCACAGTCCCAAGTGTATCAGTGTTGACATCTCTCAAAAAAAAAACAAAAAAAAAACTGAGCTGCCAATTCCTATATGCTTTTTGCTGAAAAAAGCCTACAAGTGATGACTGCTTTCTTTTAACACGAGCTACAGAAGCAGACTTTCGGAATTTGTCTTCTATGGAATTGGGTGATTCTTCATCATGAACCTGTTTGTGAAATGTCTGACACTGATGCTGGATGAACAGCTGATGAATTAATTAAGTGATATATGAAGGGTGGAACAGCTGCCACAGGTAGAGAAGGAAATGTCCCCAAGCCTGATATGGTGCCCACTGGTTCAGACTTTTTAGAATCACCCCAGTTTTATACTTGGTGTAGTTACTATAAGAATTTGTCACTTCTTTCACAATGCTTTTTGAAAAACTGAAGTGACTCTTTCACTTGAACTTATCTTCCACATGGCGTAGCAAGACCACTCCGTTAAGTTATCCTCCTCGCCTGTACTTACTATGCCACGCTGACCTGTTTGAGAGACAAACATTTCTCAAGGCGCGTAGCCATTAATAATGGGTTCAAATATCACTCTCTATCTCCCAAAGGTAACTACAATCAGCTAATGTGCACATGGAGGACACCGTTTGAATTACTCCTCTCGCTGACCATGGAACAAAAGACATAAAAAATCTCTTCATTTTCTCCTGGCATAGATTTGAAATGGACTATTTTTGGTTCATTGTTTTCACCTAATGCATAATTTTAAAAAAATCATAATTAAGTTGTTTAACAGACATTTTTTTCTAAAATGTGCGCAGATGATTCATACAACGTCCATAAATGAACTTACGAGAAAGAATTGAGTGAGCTCTTTAACTTTTCAAGATAAAACAGTTTAAGTATTGTGAAGTCAATGAAAATCGGCAATTCTACATGCTCATATAACAATACACACAAAGAGAACTATTATACTGTCCACAACCTAGGATACATATGAACTTTGATCATAAACCGCTAGAACCAAACATAAAATTGGGCTTACTGAAAGATTTTTTTGTATCATAATGACATGTACCTTCTCTTTCAACGAGGCTTTATGGGATAAGACAAGTATGTGCATGAATTTTGTAATTAC
>JAOYNN010031904.1:0-12692 GCA_025770095.1 Goniobranchus kuniei | reverse complement strand
TCTTCTTCTTCTTCTTCTTCTTTTTCTTCTTCTTCTTCTTCTTCTTCTTCTTTTTCTTCTTCTTCTTCTTCTTCTTCATCTTCTTCTTCTTCATCTTCTTCTTCTCCTTCTTCATCTTCTTCATAGCAGTTCACTTCACCGCTAACAGATGCCCTTCACAAACTTTTCCATGCTTTCCTTATCCATGTGCTTCCGGCCTTTTCTTCGATCTCATCTCTCCATCTCCTCTTTGGTCTTCCCTTAGACCTGTTTCTCTCTCTATATCTTAGCTCATCTGTTGTTCCTCAATCAGGTTAGGTCTCCAGCCCAGTGGCCTGATTTGTTATTGGTTTTTTTATTTCATTTTATGGATTATGTCTGTCACTTTTGTTTTAGGATGTATCACCTCATTCTGGTGACCTTTAGCATTTATCTTTCAGTGCTTCTTTGGGCCACCATCAGTTTCTTTTCCTGTTGGTTCATCAATGACCACATCTCTGCTCCATAGGTCATTGCTGATAGTATGACCATATTCCTAATCTAGATACACGGGCAGCTTCTGGTTCTTTAGAAAAGTGCTATACTGACCAAATTTCTACCAGTACCACTTCCAGTCAGATATTACTCTTTGATCTATCTCTTTGTCCATTTCATTTCCAGGTGTTAGTAGTCGTCTCAAGCATTTTCATACTGATCCACCTCTTCCAAATGTTCTTCATCAGTGGTTATTCCTCTTATTTGTGCTCTTCTTGCCTCATCATTAGAGATATCTTGGTTTTCTGTTTGTTTATCTTCATGCGATCTATCTTGCTTTCTCTATTCGAATCATCCAAAAGCTATACGTAAAATAAGAGCTAAACCTTCATCTTAGGCAATGATTCATTAATTTTCATTTTGTGTAAAGTTAGAAGAAGAATAAGTGCCCTATTTTTGGTATACATTTTAGATTTTCGTGTCCATAGCCATGAACAAATATTTAAATAATGCACATTATTTGTATATGGAATACTAATTTCTTCAGGGAAATTAATTGTGGATGTGGGATTGTTATGTTAGTTTATAATTGCATTGGCCTTATATTAGAATTGAGTACTTGTTTCTCAATGCAAATTGTACTGAGTTGAGGGGTTGTTTTTTTTATAGCAGTAGGCCTATCACCAACCCATGTGCTTTATATATGTCACCTAGAACTAGGTAGGCCTATGTCCAAAATCTGCCTCAAAAATGTATTGAAAACTGAAACATAAAAACACATCCTTTGAAGTGAAAGGAACATTGGAAAGAATACACGAGTGGAGAAGGATCAATCATAAAATATCTGCAATCAAGATACTTATAGATTTTCTAGTTTACTCTGTCTGGTGGACGAGAGTCAGAGACAGGTACACAAGTACATGGAAGAGGAACAGGTATTTCAGTATCAACCAAACTGCAGATCATGTCTAGATTCATAATTGCGAATCTTAAGCCCCCCTCTCTTAAGGGGTACCTTTAGATCAGTCATAATTAAGCTGGTAATGATTTTAATCATGGCTTCAATTTAGGACATATTGTACAACTGTTATACTAAACACCTGAAAAAGTTCCACAGTGTGACATTTCATAAACACAAAATATCATGACAACTTTAGCTTACGTGATAACAGGTAATTTAATATAAGAATGAAAAAAATATAAAGTTCTCAGCCTAAAAAGGAAAGGAAACTTATCAGGGGAATTTACAAATTGATGTCCATTTTAAAGTTTTCATTTTAAAGACAAATTTTAATGACTTTCATCAGAATGTATATTCAAATTAATAATGTAAGTTCATTTTAAAGTTCATTCATATGAAATTGTTAATGAATTTCACATCAACATCTTTTTCCTAGGATGCTAGCTTGGAACGCCTTGCCAATGAGAGCAAACTTTTAGAGAAAGCATACGGCCATTTCTTCGACTTGAAAATAGTAAACAACGACATTGACGAGACCATCGCAACCTTGGAAAAAGCCATCGAGGAAATCTGCACCACCCCACAGTGGGTGCCCGTCAGCTGGGTTTATTAACACTGGGCTTTTGAAAGCAGCTTCATTGGTCTTCTTCAGCAACATCAACATCAACAACACATCTCAACTCACCCCATTATCTGCTGGCCTCAACTTTTGCAGCAACCACCGCAGCAAGGAATTCAGTTCGTTGTTGTTGTGTCCTTCCTAAGCTTCCTTGCCGTGAGAAAGGAGATTCCTCTGCCTATTCGCTTCAAACTCTTTTTGTATGGGAACCTCTACGTGATTTATAGCCTGAACTTTTTCATATGACTTTTACTGAGATTTTCATGCTGAAAGACTCTTGACTTTTATCTGGATTCAGCGACGTGCTTTAAAAAACAATATGATTATAATATTTGTTCATTACATCAGGCATCAGTTCTGTATACTGTGTGCCACTTGTGTTTCCATGTCATCATCTCCCTCATTAAGCTCAATTTCCTGTCACTGTCACTGAAGGTTTCTCACAGAATCTCTGTTTCTTTCTTTTATCTTCCAGACACACTTTTTCCTTTCCTCAAAAGCATTTTCTAAGTATTCTTTTCTTTGTCCCTTCACTTTCCAACAGAAAATCATGTTGAAACCATTTCTACTTTTGAGGAAATGATTTTTAAGTTTAATTCTCAAAGAATATGTATTGCAATGATGTCTTGGGAATGAATGTTATGATTGTTATGCTACATTATTTGCATACCGTATGGATTTATTCATGTGATTTATGAGAAAGATTAGTTGATGTATCCCAATCAGGTATTACAATGGTTTACTACATTGTAAGCTCAAGAAGAGTGTGCTAAGTGCTATATGTGTTAAAAGAAAAGGTAATAATATAAATCAATTAAATGCATGCTCTATCAGATTGTACACTTGATTAATGGAGTTGATTTTTATGATAACAAACATGTATTTCATTTCATCGATTTTTTGTACGTTTTTTATTTGGTTTGTTTTTTGGGTTTGTTTGTTTTTTTTATTGGGTTTTTTTTTCGATGTAACATCAAAGCCATTCATGGAGAAAATTTGCAATTCAACGTGGAGGCTGATTTACTGAAAGGAAATCATTCCTTCGTGGAAGTGAGAAAATGAAACAAAATCCAGCTTGCCAGGTGGTTGTGATTTCATATTATATATGTGCTCTGAAATGATAGTATCTATTAGTCCTAGGTTGGGGTTTATTGGAGAGCTTTTTGACTAGTCATAGCCAACAACATCCTGATTTGAAAGGTGACAATCATATCCAAATGATGGACAACTCAAAGAAAACTTTAAAAGTTCTCTCCTTTTTTATGTTTTTTTTAACTGGCTTCAATAAGAAAGAAGACTTAGAGGAATGCTGAAAATTGCTAAAAAAAAAAATGATAATAAAACCTGAAAACGTTGAAAAGGTTTTAAAAAGACAAGAAGAAAAACAATCCTTTGAATAAACGATTATTTGGCAAAGATGGAAACACTTGATGATGAGGATTATGTATATAATAGGCCACTGAACACAAAACAAAACAGAAAAACCCACTGTTTTAATGATTGAATATACGGCTATCATATGCAGTACATTTGGAGACATTATGTCAAGGTTTTTGTACAATAAGATCATGTAAATCATACAGTGAAACATGCTTAAACAGAAATTCAAGGGACTCATGCATTGTGGCCTTAGATAGACAAAGGGCAATGTGTGTGAGTGTGTTAAGGTGGATGTGTGGATGTTTGTTGAAGTGAGTTTGCCTTTGTCGAGACTATAATAGGGTCAACACAACGCAAACAATGGATGGTGGATGTGTTTTTTACATGTATGTCTTTTTGTGTATATGTTTTAGCCATTGTAGGGGATCATGGCGGATGTTGTTGTTTTTTTCAGTTCACCCATTTTCAGTTAAAACGTGTTTCCATGTATATTTAAAAATATACATTTCAAATTTAAATAATGTAATAATATTACAGATTTTCACTCCAGGACAGTCTGTCCCTTCATGAATGACTGACAGATGTCACACTGGAATCCTATTTGAATTGAAGCAAATGTTTTTGATCTTACTTCTGAATTAATTTATATGTCATTAACAAAGCTGTCCATTTCATTCATTATTCATGAGAGATTTTTAGATTCTAGATAATTACTATTTAATCATTATGTTTTTGGTTGGTTTGCTTTGCTTCTGTACATAAAGGTAAACATATTTGTGTGGGACAGGCTTATAAGTAAAGTAGGACGGATTAGAAATAGGTTGAATTTCATTTTGGAAAGAAGACTAGCTTAACAATCTAAACATGCATCTCATAAGAGATTAAGGGTTGAGTGAGAACTTCTACTCTAGTCTGTCTTCTTCTGTCAGGCTCTCTTTTGTGTCATCAGAGAGGAGAGTGTTGCTGGGAGAGGGAGGTAGGCTTATTCAGTGGCTATCTCCTATTCATGTCATTGCATGAGTAAAAATACTATCAGGGTTAAAAAAAAAGAAAAAAAAGATTGCATTTATATAGCACTTTACACCGTTATACGAACAGTCTCTAAGCACCTTACAATACTTTATCCCCTAGAAGGCATACTCCCTCAGGAGTGTACGGTAAAGTGGAGCTCAGTCAGCACAACCATACCAGCCCATTGTAAGGTACTCATTTAACACCTCAGTCGAGTGAAGCAATTGAGGTAAATTTTCTTGCTTAAGGAAAAAACTTAAGTAGTCGCTGGTGGGAATCAAACCCGGGACCTACGAGTCCCAAGCCGACGCCTTTACCATTGAGCCATCTGTGCCCCTTGCTGTCTAGATTGTCAGAGTAACTTTTGTATACAAAGGGCTGTAGAAAACCATGGGTGGTTATCACATGCCCAATTTGGTGCATCATGGTCATTGTTAATGAGGTATGTTTTTTAGAGAGATTACATCTTTTTTTCTCTGTAAATCATCACTTCATTTTTAGTAATCTTATGTATTATAACTATTGTTTATTTTAAATGTCTGTTATCCTTTTTGGCAACTTCTCCTCGTCTGAAAATCTTTTCTACTACTTCTGCTCTCTACTTCAAACTAGCTTTTCGTCTTACTTTTTCCATGGGCGCTGAGATGACCTTTGTAGTCATAATAAATTTCTTTTTCTTTAACTTAGCGTTGTCCCTTTTTGTTCGGATGTCAAAGTTCAAGTAAAATGACACATCAGTTCCATGCCTGTGAAGCCCTTGTTATGTCCATTGTTCAATGTATGTACCATCTCTTGTACAAGGTGCACCATAAAAAGTTTACTATTCCAAAAGGCCATAAAATGACTGTTGAGTGACAAAAATGAAAAATTCAAACTGTGACCTGTAATCCATTCATGGGCATTTTGTTCACTAAGCAGCATGGTTTTTGTTTTTCCACTAAGTCTATAGGTCACATGTAAGATGTGCAGAGATTACACCATTTGGGTATGTTTCTCTTCTCAATTATGGCTGTGTCCATTAGAGCCTATTTCTTCAGGAACCTGGACAGTAAAATGGTCAATGTAGACGAGGCTAATTATAGAGCAAGTGTTCGAATATCTTTAGCCACTCTACAGAAAAAAAGGATTGATATGGTTTCAACAAGGTGTAGTGACTCTCCACATTGCAAATCAAACAATTCAAATGCTGAGGGACAACGCTCAAAACAGACTCCTCTCACGATGGACAGACAGCACAATATGGGCACCCACATCCCTGATCTGAACCCTCTTGATTATTTCTTGTGGGATCATGTATAATATGCTCTTTCTTATATCTTCAGAGTGGATTTTATCTTTCTCATAAAAGATCATATTTGTCTTTTCATGGCAAAGCTTTTTGATCAGTTTTGGGCTGCATGGGTGGGGGAGGGTTGGGCATACACATTTATGGTATGTTTTTTATTCTTGTTTTTAGGTGAGGGCAAGGTTTATTGTCTCATTTTCTGGAGGGTTGGTTTTGTTTTTTGTTTTTTATTTAAGGCTTTGGAACAGATTATACAGGTTTTTTGTTTTGTTTTGTGTTTAGATTTCTTATTTGTTTAAAGCATCTATTGTATTAAACCTACATTCCGCATGATCAAAGGTCACCTAGTACCATACCATCCCTAAAGAAAGATTGAGATTAAGAAAATAAATGTTTTGGTTTTGATACAAGGTTTTCATGTCCTTAATGATAGGTACTGTCAATCCCATCATTGTGATTCATATTTTAAACATGTTCCTATCCCCTTAAGAATATGTATATTGCTTCCTTTTTTTTTCTAACCTGGGCCTTCCTAATACAGGTTGTTCCACATAAAACAAAACCCACTGGGACCCTTTTTTTGCATTCATTCAGTTTAGGCTGCAAATCTGCGACCTGATGTGTTAAGGCCTTCATGTTGAATTTGAATTTGAAAGCGGAGAATTAACATATTCATTTCTAGTTGGCTTGATCTATAGTTGTATTCGCTGTGATTCCATACTTGCCTTTCTCACACTATTCTGTTTTTTAACTTTAACTTCTAGATCTAAATCGTCTGCTGGAAAAAATCTAGATTTTCCAAATAAACTTATTCAGTGGAATAAATCTATAGGCCTATAGATCTAATTGGTGCAAATAAGAAAAGGAGAACAATTGATACAGTAGATCTAGATTTTAGATCTAATTTAGATCTATTGAGATCTAGATCTAGAATCTAAATCTAGATAATACATTACTAGGTTAATTTGTAATGTAGGCTTGATGTTATTGAGATATGTCTATGAACACAAAATAAAGCTAAATAATAAGTATTAATTGAAAGGATGAAATTGGAATTATTTAATGATTTTATCCGTTGAAGAGAAGTGAGAGACCAGCAAATGAAAGCTTGATCAATAAGTATTGGACTATACAGAAATTTCAGCAATTACATACAGACGTTCA
Organism: Goniobranchus kuniei; assembly: GCA_025770095.1. Taxonomy (NCBI): domain Eukaryota; kingdom Metazoa; phylum Mollusca; class Gastropoda; order Nudibranchia; family Chromodorididae; genus Goniobranchus; species Goniobranchus kuniei. Next base: position 5,819 of record JAOYNN010031904.1, on the reverse strand, counting down.
GCAGGGGGCGATAATATAATGATGAAATTTTAGCATGCATTGAAGTCTATTGAGTGGGCTATTAAGGCCCCATGGGTTGTGTTTTATGCTATATGTGTTTTATATACCCTGTATATAACATTTATATAGCCTATAGCATCCAAAAGTGAAAAACTCTATACATTTATACATCACCAGTCTCCCATTTCTTTTCTTTCCTTTTTTTTCCTCAGTCACATGTTTTCTTCAATCTTCCTCTACCAGAATTTATCCATATCCATTTCTGCTGCATTCATGTACCAGTCATTGTGGCATCAATCCCCAATGGTTTGTCTGTCATTTCATTTATATCAAACATACTACATTATGCATGTATTTGTGCTTCCCATAACTCTACATCTCAATATCTACATTATGTGCCTATTATTTTCATTGTCAGACAAACAGGTTTAAAAATTAGCTGTCCAATCTAATACTAATAGGATCTGGATCTGGATCTGCCTCTTTTTATATCCACATTCATTTGTGAAAATTCTGACCTTTGTTGTGACGTGTGATCCAAATGATGGATATTTCATGAAATATCCGTAGTATCTCTCAAACTGGTTGTGATATTATCATCAGTAGTCCTGTCTTATTTCAAAAGATTTGGTTTTACAAGGGATGGGGAGGGGGGGGGGGTGCTGTTGCTCCCTGTAAGAGTGTTGGTCTGCTGACCTAAAAGCCCCAGGATAGATTCTCACGGGCACATATGTTTTTTCTTGGAGCAAGAAAATTCATCCCTGTTTCTTCACTTGACCCAGGTGAAAATGGGTACAGCTTTGGCTGGAAAAGTACCCTGCAATAAACTAGCATCATATTCGGAGAATGGTGGATAAAGTCTTGTCACTTTCCACTTCATGACTTCATGCTATAGAAACCGGAATAGGCAGCAGCCCAACTAACCGATTCAGCTCAAAAGGACTGCTTTTTGGGGGGTTTTTTACGAGGACATTGATGAATTGGCTTTCATGTTTTTTGATCATGTTAGATTTTTATTGTGCAGGGTAGTGCAGCACAAGGTAATCATCTGGAATTTTGTTTTCTTTAGGAAAATTCTTCAAATTATAAATCATAGATCTTTGTTTAAGAAACTGATTGCAGTGGTGTAATCTCTTTATTTAAACAAGGTGGTGTGTACCCCATTATAAGAATATCATGCTTCTCCATGCAGACTGACGCACCCCAATGTGTCATATAATTATGAAAAATTATCAGAAATGCTGTCTCAATGAACATAGAATGGGTAGAGAGGTCAAGGTTAGTGAGATTGGTAGTGGTTGGGAGTAAATCCAAGGGGGTTCCAAGAGCAGTGTCAAGGTACTGAATCTTTTCCTATCCACTAAGACATAAGAAGAATTAAACTAATTTTACTACTGCGGTGTTTGAAGTCATTGATCCCTTTATCCAGAAGAAACATACTGGGGACCTCATCATCTGTATTTTTTTCTATATTTGTTGGCTGCTTAGTCTCATTTGTAAAATATATTTAATATCTTTGAAATTGTAAAGTAAAACTTTCTATGAAATAAACAATACTCAGCAATGAAATTGTGCCTCCTTCCATCAATATTTTTAAGAACATATACAGATGTAAGTCTGGCTGTAAATCTTGAGGATGATGGGGTTGGTTTAACCTACCAAAAGAATTAGTGTACGTGAAAGTCATCAAACATTTGGGATTTCATAAGCAATCTTATCAGATGGTGAGGGCAGCTGTTGAATGTGGTGTGCTTAGTTGATAGTCTTTTGAATACTTTGGTGAAAAATTAAGGCATGTGATATATGTTACACGTTTAACATTGTGGCAATTTTGTTGAATTCTTTTTGTTCATTCTTTGAATAATTGGAAACCATTTTTCAAGGGTCCATCTTGTTGAATATCATATATTAAGAAACAACATAGATTCATCTTTTTTCTCTCTCTCAGTGAATTCATGTTATATAGACATTATAAGAACATTGTGAAAAATGCCTCTTGAAGGCTTTACTAGAGAAGAAAAATCTATAATCTATGTGAAACAATCATGATCGAGTTGCTGATACTTATGAAACGAAGAATTTCTCTCGAAAGATTTTATGTATGAGGGATGTTTTGTGTGTTTTTTCTTACAGGTGTGATAATCTTATCATTCTTAGTATTTTTCATGATTGTGAGAAAGAAAGAAAGATTGTAATTTTAGAATGGTACCATAGCCTTAGTTCATGCATGTGTACAAAAGATTCTTCTTCTTCTTTAGGTACCGTGTCTGAAACAGGCATTGGCAATCATGTTCCTCCACTCATACCTGTCTTCAGCTAACCTTATAAGGTCGTTGTTGCGACAAAAGTATTACATGTTAATAATTATATCCTTTTATTCAATTTTATAGGATGTCATAATCGTACTTATTCCAAATAATATAATGTCTCCAAATATGAGTTATATAATTGACCAGATAATAATAATTATATGTGTAAGATAATACACTTTCACAGAATTTGGCATGAATCAAAGAATCAGAATCAGGCCAGATCATATTATACAAAGTTTGCCTGTTTGTATCATACTATGACTAATTTTTTTCATCTGTCATGTCCAAGAGTAACGTTGGTAGCAGTACTGGTGTAATGAGTAATTTAGGTGTATTGACAGTAATATTTGATCAAACTGCGTCAGTCAAATGAAGAAGATCTGTTCTCCCCTTTATGCCTCCCCCCTTCCCCCATCCTCCTCTTTTTTTTCCCCTTCAGAAATGCATACCATAATTTCATAAGATTTTTTGTTTTGGCAGGAGGTTGGGGGGGTTACAAATCTTATCCTCTTGATATCTTTGATATCGTCTCATTCAATCGCCATTCAATCGCTTAGAACTTGGGGAAAAGGCTTGGTTAGGTAAGTCATATATTTGATATTATAGACAGTAATTATTATGTGACTAATCCACAAACAGGGTGATGGAGCCTTGTTATACATACAGCCGCCAATGAAATCCGGCATCAAAAACCAACGTGATTTATAGTCTCATCTTAGCTATTTTGGATAAAACCTGACTTAGTACAACGAAACACAAAACTCAAAATGTTCTTTCCTATGAAGTCAATAAGATGTAATTCCAAGAATCAAGTCCAAAGTCTAGCCTAGGCAAGCATTTTCGTAGTAGTGCTTGTATTTGCATCCAAATCCTGTATTCCAGAGGCCATTACACCCTTTTAGGTCATTCATCCACCTCTCATGCCGCCTTTCTTATCTGATGTTGATGATATCATGTCATCTGACACCCTTACCGTACAGTCCCAGTCATTGATGTATTTATATATGAAAGAATTTCATTTCCCTTGTCTTCCTACAAAAAGACAGCAACTGTTTTGGGTTTTGCTTTTTGTAATGTTTTTCGTTTGTTCTATTTTTGTCAAACTGGTCACTTCCATTGTCCAAACTTGGTTCATATTATCAACTGCTAAGTCCAAGAACTTTTATCTCTGTAACTTTATACAATTTTTCTCCCATTCATTGTTTACTCTTTTAAACTTACAGTAGCAGGGCGTCGAGAATCCAGGTTTCTTGTGTACTTGTCTATTACTAGCAGTGTTATTGGAGATCCTTTTCAACATGATGTTATGTTTATTTTGTTGAGGTTGGCGAATTTTGGTTATTGGGATTCAAATGGAATAAAAACTCACTCCCAATTCAAAAAGATCTTCAGAGAACAAACAGGATATCTTGTGTACATATTATATAGTTGAAACCACTCCAACTTACTGTACCCACCACTCTCATGGACATTAAAAACAGGTTGATAATCTTGACTGATGAAATATTTTTCAGTATATGAAAAAGAACTGGACTGGGTTTTTTGTTTTTCACTTCTGAACCTTGCCCTGATATACTTGTCGTATGTGTACACTTGTGTACACTTATTTGTAAGAATTCAATATATCATAATTTATCAGTCTCAAAATAAGATGAAAAGTGTTCATTTTTGGAATGCCTGTTGCACTCCTATTACTCGTATTATAAAGGATACAATATGTTTCAGTAAGAATTAATAACATAAAAGATATGTCAATTCTCCTGAATGCAATGACATTTCTGAATAATTCTTCCATGCAGTGAATATGTACGTGTGTGTCAAGGAGACCTACCGTATTATTGTTGAATTCATCTTACCAGTAGTACTGCATCATTTCCACCCCTCTTCAATAATTTATATTATTGCCTTACGCTTTGCAATAAGGCTCCCCCAACCTTTCCCTGTGAATATCAGTATACGGTGCACATTCGTATTGTCTGACTGTATCAGTAAATGGTGTACATTCTTATTGTATGACTGTATCAGTACATGGTGTACATTCTTATTGTATGACTGTAACAGTACATGGTGTACATTCTTATTGTCTAACTGTAACAGTACACGGTGTACATTCTTATTGTCTGACTGTCACAGAACATGGTGTACATTTTTATTGTATGACTGTAACAGTACATGGTGTACATTCTTATTGTCTGACTGTAATCGTACATGGTGTACATATCTTTTTGTCTGATTGTATCTGTAGGCTACATGGTGTACATTCTTATTGTCTAACTGTATCAGTACATGATGTACAGATCTTATTGTCTGGCTGCATCAGTGGGCCACATGAAATGCATCCTTATTGTCTAACTCTATCAGAGCATGGTGCACGTGTGTATTGTCTTGTTATACAAGAACGATTTCATCATGTGAAAGTTGAGTGACAATTTTGAATGGTGATGTGGCTCAAAATGGTAAGCACAGCATGACAAATTGAGTCAGCCACAGAGATTCGCATTTTTTAGTTTAGTGGTACTAGGTAAGATGTTTAACATGGCTCGTTCAAGCAACGTTCACCATGGAATGGAATTAAGATGAGTAGCATGTTGTGTTCAAGTACTGTTCACATGGAATAAAGATGAGTAACATGGTGAGTTCATGTAATGTTCACCATGGAATTAAGATGAGTAACATGGTATATTCAAGTAATGCTCACATGGAATTAAGCTGAGTAACATGGTGTGTTCAAGCAACATCCACTGTGGAATTTAGATGAGTAACTTAGTGTTTCAACCAACGTTCACATTGTAGAGTATTATTAGTGTTAGGATAGATGTCACAATTGGCTCATGTCCTACTGGCATGACTAGACCCATAGGCTCATGTCACTGGTATTGTGACCTTAGGTAAAACACTTTACTCCATATGTCTTACGTGACTCAAAGGAGAATGGATATTCGGATTTAAGCAATGAAAGATTCTGTCAGACTGATAACATGAGCACCTTATAGGACAACTCAAAGATGACTAAATATATCAGGAACAGGATGCATTCCTGAAATCAAGAATTGGGCTTACGTTTCTGAGTGTTCAGGAATATAATCACTTCACCTATGTTTTCCTTGTGTTTACAATAATTATGTGTATAATTGGTTAAGGAAGATTTTTTTGAAGTATTCAATTTCAAGGTGTCCAGCATGGTTGTAAAACTAAATTGATAGTCAATTAAGTGTGATGGTGGTAATAAAGGTGGTAGATGGCTGTAAAGTTAACTTTCTTGTAGTCTGGTTGGAAAATAAAAATAAATACACATGGAGGGGACATAAGGTATATTTGTTAAATCTATCCTCCATGTAATAAAGGATTGAAATCTGGAGGGAGTTTCCACTCCATTTCAGGTAAAATGGTGTCGGCACTGCTCTGTGGCTGATGCTAGGTTTCTTCTCGGTCTTCCTCCTCCTTCTTCTTCTTCTTCTTCTTTTTCTTCTTCTTAAAATAATCAGACTGACTAAGTAAAACTGAGTA
>JAOYNN010031793.1:0-12697 GCA_025770095.1 Goniobranchus kuniei | reverse complement strand
GTGTGTGTTTGGTGTGTGTGTTGTTGTTGTTTTTGTTTGGTTTTTTTGGTTTTTGTTTGTTTGTTGTTATTGTTTGTTTTTTTTTTTTGTTTTTTTTTTACTTTTTTTGCTTGTGTTCAGTTGTTTTGAAGGGAGGGCTTTTTGGATTTGTTGGAGTTTGGGTATTTTAAAGTTTTGTTTTTTCAGGGGAAAGGATTGAATAGCCCTACCTCGTGGATGTTAGATAATGAACAGTGAATTAATGAATAAATCCCCGATTTTAAAAACGTATTCTTACTTACTACTTACTTAAAGTTACTTATGAGTTGGTTTCCAGCACAGGTTCTGTTGATCCTCTTCGTTGAACTCTTGTTTTTTCCTTTATTTCGGTGTAAGTTAGAGGTCCGGTAGCTCAGATGGTAGAGCGGCTGACTGCCATGCGAGATGGTCCGAGTTAGAACCCAGCTGGGCAGTGGATTTTTTTTCGGGTCCCTGTATTCACCCAGCAGTATAAATGGGTTGCTAGGTCTTTCTAGACTTGGCGAAAGTGAAGTCGGCGTGGAAAGCAATGGCAAACTACCACACTATGCTGTAGATTCTCTGCCTTGTTTATATGTGATAAACATGCTGTTTACCTATCAACAAACGTGCTGGACACAGTGAACAGAATGAATGAACATCGGAGATGAAACTAACATGCCACCATTTATTCTATTACCCAAAAGACAAGGGGCTGTACTCTGCTTCAATTTTGAACAACATAAACATTATTGTACGATTCTTGTTTCGTATTATTAATGAATAATAATAAACATGTAGTCTTATAACAATAACATATTAACATCCCTTTTTCGTCCAATAACTGAAATCAATTAAGATACATTAAACGAACTGCCCTGTTTGAGTTCAGGATTTTTTTTCTTTTTTTTTTTTTTGTATATTAGATGAGAACAAAAAAAAACAACAACAACAAAGAAAATCAGTCTGTAATAATATGGTATGGATAACATACCCAAACATTTCAATTTAATATAATAAACAGAAACATTTCAATTTGCCTGTGTAGTGAAGTTTAAGAAATAAATGACGTAGTGAAAAACAAAAACAAAAAACTAAACAAAAATAGCACAAAGCAAAACAAAACAAAAACCAACCAAACAAACAAACAAAACCTCACAAAACCAACATGTAACATGTTGGCCCTGTACATGCTGTATAGAGGTTCAGTGTAAAAGAAAAATTGCTATAATTCAACCTGAATATAATTGTCAGTTGACACCAACATCATGAACAAATGAGTCATTAGCCCGTAATTATTTTGCTACAAAGTCTGTCATCCATTTGGGCCTATTGCGTTCTCTTATACTTATAATCGTAAATGGTGGTCGCTGTCGCTTATTTCCCTTTTAAATTGATTATTTAATCTATTTCAAATCAATTTGGTATTTGTGGGAATTTTGAGCGATAGGGGCAATCATTTCACGAATGATGGTCAAAGATCGGTCAATTAATCCTGAGCTTTTACACAGTGCTAAATCCACTAAATGCACTCAAGGCGCTTTACAAGACGTGTTCCTCAACAGGCCTTTTCCAACCAAATGCCTTCTCCACTCTATGTGGAGTATACAGAGATGCAGCCATTTTACAGGCGCAGGCGCACTTGCTCTAGCATACTGACAAGACCCTAATCTGCCTATCTCAGGTCTTCAATAACACCTGAGTGAGGTGAGGAAATGTGTGTTATTAGCCTTTCCCAAGGCCCGGTCATGGACTCGAAATCCCCGCAGTTACAAGTACAACGCCTTGACCCCACAACGTCCTTACTACTCTTGAAAAGACCACATTTTAGACAAATAATCAGGACAAATAGATAATCTTCTGCTGATTATTTTGTATTTTGTAAGAAAGACCACACAGTTGATGCCTCCTGTTGCAAGTCAGTCCTTTCAAAATACAAAAAAAAAAGAGCACACCCAAGTTATTCTCGACGATGTCTTTTTATCGTAACAAAACTACATGCATTCTTCATGGAAACCACCATCATTAATACACGCATATCCGATAAGGCAGCATTTTTGTTCTTCTCCACGTAAACAAACCTTAATACTTCCACACGGAGCCCTGAGAATGGATGGAGAGAACGACACTAATACATAAATGGCTAATCCTATTTCCATCCCTTGGTTGGCGTTTCCTCTCCATTCTTAAAATGTTCGAGTATGCACACATAGTTTTGAGTCTGGTTTCTAGGGTCATTTATTTGGGACTGCCAAGTTCTTCTTGTCTCACATTGTATTATTCATCACATTTTGTCTTTAATCGTATTGTCATATCTTATAAGTATCATATCGTATATTACGGTGTTGCCACTTCTTGTCTCAGTCATATATAAGTATATGTATTGTCTAAAGAAATGTGTTGTCTTCCATTGTGTCATCGCATATTGCATCACAACTTTTTAACATATCTTATTACAAAAGTAAAGTAAAGTTAGTCCCGAACCCATGACTGAGTATAGGGGAATTTGGGGTAGAGCCCTAATTCTACTACAAGTAATACTAGACATACGGCATAAAGACAGACCTAGCTACCCATTTATCCTTCTCGGTGAACAGGGGCCCCAAAAAAAATCGACTGCCCGGCTGGGTTCGAACTCGGGCCCCCTCGCATGGCAGTCAACCGCTCTACCAACTGAGCTACCGGGCCACCAATGAGTAATTCGAAGAAATTTTAGGTACGATGCCATAACGCCAGTGAGGTAAGAGCAAGAAAGATTACAATGAATTTAGAAACGCGATACGAGTTAAGATAAGACAAGAGTATGTGCGTGGGAAATACCCAAGTGATAGGAAAAATGAGATGCGATCTGACAAAATAATATTAGATGAGATATGTCATGACATCTTATGAGAAATTTAAAAAGCTGGATATGGGATTTTTTAAAAAGTTATGTGATAAGAATAAATGAGATGTTTTGTGATAATAGGTGGCCCGGTGGCTCAGTTGGTAGAGCGGCTGACTGCCATGGGAAGTGACCCGAGTTCAAACCCCAGCCGGGCAGTGTTTTTTTTTCGGGGCCCCATGTTCACCCAACAATATAAATGGGTAGCTAGGTCTTTCTAGACTTGGCGGAAGTAAAGTCGGCGTGGAAAGCAATGGCAGACTACCACATTATGCCGTATGCCTAGTATAATTAGGGCTCTACCCCTAATTCCCCTATACTCAGTCATGGGTTCGGGACTAACTTTACTTTTACCAATGGTGCGCGTAGTCAAAGTCAGTGTTTAAGTTGATATTCAGGCATGAAAATTAACCGTGATTAATTTGATGCAAAATTCTTTTCACCTGACCATCATGAAGTTCTCAGGATCCATGAACAAATGCTGGAATGGGGCTCTAACACAACTATGTAATTCACAATGTATGGATGAGATAATTTACTTAGTCCTTCTCATGCCGGTGGCACATCGGGCCATCAAGGTTATCCATAACTTCCTGTCATGAGCTGATTCTTTGGCCTCCTCCTACGACAGTTCTCTCTTTTTCAGGTCCCTTTCAACAGTCTGTCTCCATATCAATTTTGGCCTCCTTTTTTACATTGTCCAGATGGTTTCCGTTTCATCAAGTCTCTAGCAAGTCGTTCTCTGCTCATTCTTTCTGCATATTCGAGGCTTTTCAATCTCGCTTTTTTATCATAACCGTCATGTCTGTCAAACCTACTTTTCTCATGACTTCATCATTTCTCATATTTTGTCTATCCGTGTTACACCTAGTGTCATTTGCAGGCAGTTTCTGTGAGACCCATTTTATGCTATCATGTTTACACACTGGCGAAGTTTCACTGTCGTATAATAGTATTGGGACTATTGTGGCAATGTGCATATCTAATTTTGTTTTGGTTTTTATTTTTTTGGACTTCATTAGGTGTGCAGTTTGAACAAATGCCATATTTGCTTTTTCCTATGCGAGTTTAATTTCTTCACATGAGTGACTTTTAAGTCTTCTTCAGGTTATATATTTTATGACTAAAAGACTCTTCTCAGAATGATATGGAGGGTAGCGGTGAGATTCTTGAAAATTCATGAAAATGAAGTTAAGTAGAATGCTGTCGTGACTTTATCCTTTTTCTTCCTCCAATGTTCTTCAATATATGCCTCTTGAGGGACATTTTTTTTTTATCATAGGTAATGAAATGACTTTAAAAGTTTGTCTTTCTGAGCCTTTAAGAAGAAAAAAAGGGATATTTTCAATGATTGTGATATTCATCAAATAGAAAAGAAAGAAATTATTTATATGTCATTCCATCCTTGTTTTGAGATGACACATTTTTCTCCGATCAGGGATGGTGGAATCGGATGTCAAACAGATTCCGTAATCTAAAACTGGGGCGGACATTTACCAGCACAAATCGACTTGTTCCACTCAATCTGGAAACCTCTGCTTCTGTGCAGGATTTAACACTGAAGACAAACTCTTCTCCACATGTTCAGGTAACAGTAGATGTTAACTACTGCAGTCTCCGCATAAGAGGCCTGTCCGCGGGTGATTAAAAAAACAAAATGGCCTCTTAGATGGACAGCCTGTTAGAGAAAGGAGGAGGGGGGTAACTAGAGACAACATTGCTTGTAGGAGATATGATCAAAGGTAGAAATCTTTACTGCGTGAGTGTATGAGATGAGTAATGAGTAATGTGAATGGTAACCTGTAACAAATGACCACACGACCACTGTTCACACAATTCTCATTGATTGGCTAGAAAGGCTTGTGGACCTTTTTTTCCATGTGGACTAAACCCAATGAAAACGATTCAGTCAAAAGTTTTGACAGGAAGCAAGCAGACAAAGGAAAGGGGGGAGGTGCTTTTGATTTACGTGGATCTACCTGCGCACAGCAGGATCATGTGTAAGCACAATTGACTTGACACCTGGGCATGCTAATTCCTTAGGTCAACTGGCAGCAGGTCGTTGAATGGGAAACTCGGATAGGTAGGCTGATCACCAATCATATCACCAGACAGAGCATCGCCTCTAATTCTCCGGACGGTGTTTTGTGGATGACATCAAAGCTATCAGAGGTACCAATGCTAATCGTGGCGCAGACGGTCGTTTCGCAATCTTACTCCGCACGGTGAAGAATTTGGGAAAATATTGCAATAAATTAATCATTTGAGGCGATGAGCAGATGAGAAAGAGAGCGGCCGCTTAGGCGGACTGTGAGCATTGGGACCAACCTCTTAAGAGGTGATTTTTAAAGAGAAAAAATTCTGTTACTCTGAAACAGCGGCCTCTGAGACGGATGGCCTCTAACAAGGCGGCCTTTTACGTGGAGACCACTGTATTTGAATCATTAGAAATTAGAAAAGTTATTTGAATATTGTTGAGTGTGGGTTTAGTAAAAGCCTTCTTTACAGCATTCCAGGCCAGGGGACAACCTGTTTGATGTAATTTTATCAGGCCATATTTTATACATTACCTTTACAGATATCTTCAAACTATCTTATTGCATTTTTAGAAGTCAGCGAGTTCTTTCTTATCACAAGTAAATGAAGTCTTTTTATGTGTCATCCAGTTTTCATGAATCAGTATCAGTGTAGAATGTGAAAGCATAAAAAAGAATGTGTATGCGTAAAGATTGTGTTACAAAAATGTAGTTGGTCAATGGACTATAATGGTATAACAGTTACTATGATAGTGGAGAAAATGGCTTTCTCTATATGTCGTAGAATGTCGCTCGCTCCTGCAGGGACACGTTTTAAGGAGAAATGAGAATATTCCTGCCGACAAAGCCATGAGAACCTACTTCCAAACTCCTAGAAGCAAATTCATACAGGGTTCCCGCCTTGAAACCTCCTTGAATTTGATTTTCCCCCAAAATCTCCTTGAAAATTCCTTGAATTTTGAATTTTGGTCCTAAATTTCCTTGAATCCTCCTTGAATTTGATTTTGTCCCGAAAAAAATTTTAAGAAAAGGTGCAAGACTGCGACAAATGCCCTCGATTTAGAGAAAATCGGTGGCGAGGCGGGTGCGTTAAGCCTCCTTGAATTCACCAAAATTCTCCTTGAAACCTCCTTGAAACCTCCTTGAATTTTAAGGAGGCACAGCTGCATGAACCCTGTTCATAGGAAGACCGTTAACAACATTGCCGATGAAAATTTACTGTTACATAATATGATTATTTCATATGTTATTTAAGTTATAGATTAATTCATCCTAACCATATGGCTGTTTATTTTTCAAATATAATCCCTGACAAACAGGAGGACTGTTTTAAAAGTCATATTGCATTTGCGTGTTTTTTAAAGATTATTAGCATCCTTTTGCCTTATTTTTTAAAAAAATGGCTTGATGATGGTAACATGTGTTCTAATGTATGTAAACATTTGCTTTTTTACTCATCTTTCAGTCTGCACGTCTGGAGAGGAAGACCTATGTCAATCAGGATCCTACAGGAATGTCAATGACTAGTTATGATGCCATGCTTTTAGAAACAAAGCAGAGCGCCTCACTCTTTACATTGGTAAGTTGATGTAAGACACAATACACTATCAGCTTTTGACAGATAAAGTGAGGGAGCCTTATTGTTTACATTCTATCTAAAAAAAAATAAATAAATAAGCTCATGGAGAAAAGTGTGCTTCTTTAGCTCCAATAAATTTTCGCTTGTGCATATGGTTTTAGAAATCGATCAAATAATCATAAAGCCATGTTTGATGCATTGACAGAAGGCAAACTTGGAAACGTTTACTAAAATTAGTGTATCTTTTGACTTAATAAATTAGAAGAAAATTGTTTTAGATTTGCATTGTACAAGTTCCATTTCCCTTGATCTACCCATTTATTGTATATTCTCTAACCAATGTGTTTGAAAACAAAGAAAGCATAATGCTGTGATGTTGCTATATTATTCCTTAGCTATTAGGCTCAATCTCCGTCTAGATGCTTGGCATTGTTGTCTTACAACGTGCAAAAGGTATTAACACCCTTAGTCAATAAATCTAGACTTTGTCAAGACATCTGTAATTCTAGATCTATAGGTGAGTATATCATGATATCTTTAGGTTACATAATCTAGATTTACATATTTGTTCTACATCTACATTTCTAGATTAATCCAGATTCCTTGCCATTTTGAAACCCGTTCAGCTAGTTAAGAAAAAAAAATTTAGAGCTTTTATATGGAGTACCATACAAAAGAAGGCCCAAGACAGGCAGATATGGAAAGACTTCGTTGCTACCCTAAATTCCATGAGGTGTATAGGGCAGTAAGTAAGTAAGTAAGTGGTAGGACTACGATAAAATTCAATTTTGGTTGTTTTTTACCCAAATGCACTCTTCAATATAGAAGAATGGATGTGGAAAGATCTGTGTAAGTTGCAAGTATTTTTGGTTTTGTTTTTATTTCTAAAAGATACGTCTTTTTTGGAGCCTACTCTTGAACAAAGTTCTATTATAACTAAATTTATTTGGCCACATCAGTTGTTTTTTTCTTGTTGTTTTTTTTTCAAACACATGTAGATTGAGCCAATAAGATTATATTCATTTTGAAAGTGATCGCCACATTTTAAAATCTTTTTTTTTTTTTTTTTTCAATTGTTCTTTCTCAGGACATCCACTCTCCCCACTCCACTATGTCTAGTGACACGTTAAAGCCAGTTATCCCTCCTTTCTTACCCACCCCGAGTTTTGCCCTGGATTCCTCTGATCACTCGCCACGGTTGTCTCCAAACTTTCGGGCTTACAAAGGTGTAGATGAGGTAATGACCAACCACTCCTTTGTTTGATGAGTTTTATCACAGAAATGATGCTATTGGGAGTGTGAAATCAGATCTATATGAATAGGAAGAACTAGAAATAGTAAACGATCACTGTGTCAATGATGGAAGGATGGACAAAAGTACTTTTTTTTCATTACATCACTAAGATGCCATTACAACTCCTTTATATCCACAATAAATTTATTGAATAGAAGTCAAGTTATAAATATTTAGGGGTGTTTAATGATGATAGGCTTCAATGGAATATACACGCCAATTCTGTTGAAGGTAAGGAAAGCTAATGGTTTTACTTCCTAGGAAAATTATCTGTTTGGAATTGACAAAACTGTTTGCACTCTTTTTATATAACTGTTTTGGAAAGTATTGTGATTTTCTGTATTACCAACAAAAGTGCCATAAAAAATATAGACAGAATTATTAGGAAGGTAAGTAAAGTAAAGTTAGTCCCGAACCCATGACTGAGTAAATGGGAATTAGGTGTAGAGCCCTAATTATAATAGGCATACGGCATAATGTGGTAGTTTGCCATTGCTTTCCATGCCGACTTTACTTCCGCCAAGTCTAGAAAGACCTAGTTACCCATTTATACTGCTGGGTGCATAGGGGGCTGCGAAAAAACACCACTGCCCGGCTGGGGTCCGAACTCGGGCCACTTCGCAAGGCAGTCAGCCGTTCTACCAACTGAGCTATCATGCCACATCTACAAAAAAATTACCTTTAAGTTCAGCATAAACCAAACCACTACATAAATTTCTTCAAAGCTTACAGAGTTTGACAAATTTCCATGCAAGTGCCATGAAAGCTAAAAAGCAACCTAATGCTGCAGGACAGATATCTTCTACTTGTGTACTTTTCTCCCCCTCCCCCTATCAATGACTATCAATTAACTCTGACATTTGCAAGCTATGTGTCAAGAAATGTTGTGGCAAAATTTACTTAAGTAGAATACAGATTAAATAACATGATGTCTCCCCAGAGAGGTGCTGTCCCAACAAGTGAACAACACTTGCAGAGATTTCAATTTTTATAACCACTACACTTTTGTAATTTAATAGTACATTGATCTAGATCTCTTGTAACTTAAATTCCTCACGGTGATAAAAATATGTTCATATGTTCAAAGTGTATCATGTATAATATATATATACATGTATCATGAAAACAATACAAGCAAGTCGAAGAAACAAAATATAAATGTACTTGTCTCCAAAAATCTATACAAAAGTTAAAAACAATTTTAAAAATTGGCATGAGAAGTTGTTTTAAGTTTAAAAGAGCACCATTACACAAAACAAACTGAATCAAATGGCTTGCTTTCTCTGGGAAAGAAGGAAGAATGACTATGAAAAGACTGACTTGGTGATTCCTTTTAGCAGAGTTCATTTCCAGTTTAATATGACAATGACTAGTTTTGAAAGAAATATATATATATATATATATATATATCTTAAAGCCTGCAGGACAATTACATTAAATATTTTTGAAGCAGTCCTATAAAAAAGTAAAGAAAATATGTACACAAGATTCAAATGTAATTCAGAATATTTATGACATCATTAATGCACATTAAACTGTTCTTTACTATAAAAAATATTTACAATTTCCACATGACAAGAATAAAATTGTTGTCAAAGTGATTACAATATAAAAATACAACAATGTGACGAGAATTTATGTTCTGAGTATGAGAATATGTCTTAGCATCATAAATTATCAATACTTTCATTGTCATCAACCTTTTATCACTCACACTTCATTGTACAGATGCAAAGAAATAGTTTCTATTAAGTTCTTAATGCCGATCTTTAATAAAAGAATTAATCTGGAAAAGTTATCTGGTAAAAAAAACAATAACCACAAATTGGCACAAGAAGCAACAAGGAATGCTGATAAAGAAGAACCTGCTAAAACTTGCTGCCTGCTGCCAAAATTATCAGAGCTTGTGATAAGCCTTTAAGGAAATTCAAAGAAAATACCATTTACTAATGAAATGACAATGTAAGCTTTCTGAAATACCAAAATACACTCACATTTTCTTCTCTTTTCCATTTTTTTTCTCTCTTTTATACTCACAGGGTAGCCCACATTAATATCCCACATATATTGAAGCTATAAAGAAAAACCCTTTGCTATATACTGTATGCGAATTTCACGAAAACGTTGAAAAGCCCTAATATCAACATACTAATTGTGTAAGTAAAGACAATAATCAGCAAATAAACTATATAAATGCCCACAATAGCTAGTAAATCTTTTTGTTCGTCACACTATTTTACAAATGATAACTGTCTCCTACACATGTATATAAGCCAATGAAATCAATTGCAAACAAGGACATTTTTCCGGCGCTTTGCGTTGTTGGTCTAAATCCCGTTTTTGATTATTATTCATTACAGTGGAGTCCACTTAAGAAAAACTCCTTCGGACCATATTCAAGAAATAATTTATCTTAACTCTTTCTGTCGACAGTATGAATTCATGGTTGGACGCAGCCATTTCACTAGGGAACTACTGCAAGCCGTACAGAGCGGGTTGCTGTCCGCATGGCAAACCAAATGAGCTGCACTGTGTGGCTTGTTGGGCACAAAGAGTTAAACAAGGTTTATTTTAACCGTTTTCAAGGCATACAACCATTTCATTCAAAATGAAGGAGGGTAAAAGTTCTGTAAATAGATCTAGACCTAGATCTAGTGAGGCTTTGTGATCTATGCTTCCCACAAAGGAAGATGACAGGGGACAAGTGATGGTTGTGAGGGAGAATCCCAGCAAGTAACAGCCTTAAGACACGTAAATCCCAACCATTTACTGGCCGCCTGGGTGATCATGCTTGCAAAGAGAGGCCACAGAGGTTAAGAACATGTATTTTAATTAGACTTTGATTAGCAGAAATGCAAAGAGGAAAAAATGTGAACTGATGAATGGTTTATCTTAAAGAAGACTTTATCTTGCGTGAGTTTATGTTATTATATGGACTCTATTGTTGTTGATTTAATAAATTTACCATTGACGTACTGCTTAAACATACATCAGCTGTCCATTGATGTCCATATGATGAGTGGGTTGCACTGTTTCTTTTACACTTACAGGTATTATTGTTATCAAATGCAAAATATTTTCAATATGTAAGATGCCCAAAAGTGAATTTACTTAGAAAAAGAACAATAAGTACTATTATTAAACTTATAACATAATGCAAACATAGAATGCTATGTACCTTTATTATGCTAACTGACCCTTGTTTGAGCCCCCAAGAGTATTGTCATATGCTGTTCTAAACCTTGACCTCTTCATGTGCCTATATACGCTAACGACTACTTTAATGATTAGGAATAATACGCAAAAAGCAAGAAGTACAGCACTGAAGATAGAATTTTTAGCATCAGGATCCCAATTTTTAGAAATGCTACCAGAGAGAGCTACGACCAATACGATGTGAGGGGTGAATGTGTATCTTGAATAGCGGTCAAGGAATAGCAGATCTGTACTGACATACAATACTATTTCTACAGTCAGAATGGATAGAGCCACAGTAGCAGCATTTTCAGGGCTGACAGAAGGATCTGCACGGTAGGTCATAACCATGCAAACATTTAGCAGCGTTGCCACAGAAACCCAAGAAGCCTGGATAGCCAGACCATTGTGCACAAGTCCCCTGGTCAACCATATCTCCCTGGTACGGCCTTGCTCTGCCAGTTTAGGTGATGCCCTGTCCAATGCGATGTACGACACAATCAGACTAGCATATTCCACAAAGGAATAAGCAATCAGAGTTGCACAAGCAGCTTCAATTTCCTCTCTGTCAAATGTAATAAGCCATGTTATGTTTAAACCTGCTAGAATAATGCCAAGAATGAAAAGAGTGATGGGAAGGAACATGGGGTTATCATAAGCTGGTCCATTTGGTCCTTTCCTGCAAATGTTGACCAAAGAATAGACAATCCACAGAGCTTGCCACGTGTAGATAAATCCCCAGATGCTGAACGTCCACCCTGCTGGAGTAATTTCTGTGTAGTATTTGTCAGACAAGTCCCCCGTTTTGTTCAGAAATATGGCTGTAGAAAAATAAAAGGAAGACAAAAACTTAATTAGAATAAACAACAGACAAAAATACAAAGAAAGCAGTAGAAAAAACAAAGAATAAATATTAATTATGTGACAATATAAGCCGCATTTACTAAGTTAAAAAAAACAACACTTTTTTCTTGTATAAGCCGCATAGTCATATAAGCTGCAAATACTGTTTAAAAAAACAACAAAACAACAAACTTTTTTCTTGTATAAGCTGCACAGTCATTAAGCCACACCTAAGGCAAAGTTGTAACAATACATGCACAGCCTAGGAGCCTTAGGCCGACTGACCATAGTTTCTACTCAGTGACATGTTGATACATGCACAAACAAAATGCCTCTAAGTCAAGGCTTGACAACTGGTAAGTGCTGTCTAATTACATGCAATTATTCTTAAATTAAATTATTATTTTCAGTTGTTTTGTTCAAACTTAGTGTCAGTTACTTAGTGAAAAGTCAAAACAAAATCTGATACAAGATGCACCTGGCATATAAGCCACAGGGCCGAGGCCCAAGGAAAAAAAGACAAAGTAGTGGCTTATATGCCGCAAATTATGGTAGTAAAGAAATCCAAATGTATCAAGCTCAGGGTTAACTACAACTCAAGAATAGTGTGACAATACCTCTCCATTTTTCATCGGTGTTGTTAATTTAATTTTAAATATATAGCCATTTAGGTTTAAGCATCATCCGATTCTAACCATACAATTGGTGGCCTGGTAGCTCGGTTGGTAGAGTGGCTGACTTCCATGCGAGGTGGCCCGAGTTCAAACCCAGCCAGGCAGTGGATTTTTTTCAGGGCCCCCTGTTCACCCAGCAGTATAAATGGGTAGCTATGTCTTTCTAGACTTAGCGGAAGTAAAGTCGGCGTGGAA
>JAOYNN010031682.1:0-12699 GCA_025770095.1 Goniobranchus kuniei | reverse complement strand
CTCCCCCCCACCCCCATCCCCAACAATTAAAGTCTTTCAAATAAAAAAACAGAAGACAGACAAAAACCAAACCGAGCCAAATCAAAACAAAACAAAACCCCCCAAAAGTAAACAAATACAAAAAAAAAACAAGCAAATAAAACATAAACAAAACAAAACTGCCAAAAGCAATGCCATCCCTCTGCAGATTCTACTTGGTGCTAAATCAGATAATTTAAAAAAAAAAATATTTTGGTAAGCTACTTATTTAGTTACTTACGTAGAGTTACTTAGTTACTTACTTAGAGTTACTTAGTTACTTGCTTAGAGTTACTTAGTTACTTACTTAGAGTTACTTAGTTAATTACTTAAGGGTACTTAGTTACTTACTTAGAGTTACTTAGACTTACTTAGAGTTAGTTAGTGTTATTTAGAGTTACTTAGAGTTACTTAGTTACTTAGACTTACTTAGAGTTACTTAGAGTTATGCAGAGTTATTTATAGTTACTTAGACCTACTTAGAGTTACTTAGAGTTGATCACCAGCACAGGTTCTGTTGCTTACTTAGAGTTACTTAGTTACTTGCTTAGAGTTAATTAGTTAATTACTTAGGGTTACTTAGTTACTTACTTAGAGTTACTTAGACTTACTTAGAGTTACTTAGAGTTATTTAGAGTTACTTAGAGTTACTTAGACTTACTTAGAGTTACTTAGAGTTACGTAGACTTACTTAGAGTTACTTAGAGTTGATCACCAGCACAGGTTCTGTTGATCCCATTCACTGGACTCTTGTTTGTTCGTCGTTTCGGTGTAAAGTGATGGTGGCCCTATAGTTGTATACAATCTCCCCTTTCTCTCAGATCGTTTCATGTCGGTTATTGAATTCATTCAGTGATCTTGACAATATCACACTTTCTGGGAGGAAGAGAAAGCGGTTTGATCATGATTTGAATTTCGATTACAGTCATGATAAAGTGAACAAAAGCTACGAAAGTTGTTAGTTGTATTAGGTATTATGAGTTTTGCATTCATGAATGTTCCTTTATCATGTTAAAGAACCTATTATAATGTAATATACATAGAATAAAATTTCGATTTTGGTTCAATATAGGCATCAATATCTTACAGCAACTTCAAACTTAACAAAATTGTTATATCGTATTGATACATTTTAGTTAAAAGACAGTATTACGTAGCACAGACATTATTATTTAAACCTTTGTCAGTATAAGTAAAATCATGTTGGCTTTTTGCATTTTAAGGCCACAGCTGAAGATTTTGAAGGTCTTATGATCGACTACGGTTTAAGGGGCCACAGTGACATTCTTACGACATACGTCTTTGCCTCCAAAAGGTAGGACTGCTTGATGAGGAATTGAACACATGATTTTGCTCTAAGGCTTGACTCCATTAGACTCAACGGATTTCATTCATTATACTCACTACAATGTATTGAACATTATACGTTGACACCGGAAGTGTTTCTTGTACTTCCTTGTCGCCCACCCCCGAGGCAGCTTCAAAAGACTCGCAGTTACATCCGTCTGGCGCCGGCTATAATATGCGAGTGAACAACTGAATAGCGCAGGACAACAACAAAAACAAACACAACAACAACAATAACAACATCAACCAAAAAACAACAACAACCCAACAAAACGAACAATGTCACCCCATAGAAATCGACCTTTATAATTATCTTACTGGGAATATATATATATATATATAATATTTTTGTTTTTTGTATTCAAAAGGTGCGCTTGGATACAAAAATACACTTTGCACATACTAAAACACAGAGTCAAAACAAGTCTTTGCATCCATGCAAAGTCATAATGAAGTAGGCCTAGATCTAGAATTAGATCTTACGAAAACCAACTTTAGTACATTTGCATTCAATCACAACTATTAATTATAAGATTTCATTTCTACATAAAGTTAAGACATCAGCTTGTGAAATGGGTAAGTGGGCTAGGCTCCATTATTCTATTTTTACCCCCATATTTTAATTTCATGGAAGCAATAATTTTCGTTTATTTATAATTATAAGACGTTTTAAATAGGGTGTAGAACTGAAGGGATTTATATCTAGATCACTTACTCACTCACTCACTCACTCACTCACTCACTCACTCACTCACTCACTCACTCACTCACGCACTCACTCACTCACTCACTCACTCAGTCCCGCAGCCATAAGGCTGTAGACGGAACATTTGGATTTGTCTGTGATTATCCTTTGATGGTACCAAAAACTAAGCTGAGGCGGCATGAAGACAAATCGTTTTGTAAAGTGGCTCCCTCTGTCTGAAACTCTGCCTTTATCTGTTACATCAGCTAGCAGAGTTGCGTAGTTTAGGAATATGTTATGGGCAAATCTGTTCTAATTCCTCACTGATATCATAATACATTTTTATTAATGTACCACATTTTTATTCAATCTGACGTATTTCAAGCAACGGCTATAGATTCTCTTGTTAATAAGTATTCACATTTGAATTTTATTTTCTCGACCAAAATTCCATTATTTAACTGTATGGATGTACCAACGTTTTATGTATTATAGAGGGTGAGTCAATAACATGGTAACACCATATGTGCACCTAAGGATATCATTATCATGTACAATATAATACGTCGAACCAAAATGTGCTCACTTCAATATAACGCATTTTTATGATGATAAGCATGGCTGCTAGGCTTTGCATGAAAGCAGTAAATACTCATGTACATAGTAGATCCTCACAATAATATAGTGTTATGATTTATTTTATTGACTCATTCTGTATAAGCTTGTTGAGACCTTGGCAAAAGGCTCTATTAAATAAAATTATTATAATTATTATTATAATTATTTTTCTAAAAGAAATGTGTAATTAATTTGCATACCCCTCTAAACATGCAATATTCTCCTTCTTAAACTAAGCCAAAACTGCTTCAGGACTGACAGATACTCATCAGTTCCTACCATGGCGGGAACGCCTTCGTTGTCTTATAAAGAAACTAGGATGGATCCCCCTCGAAGAACAAAGGGCTAGAATTAAGCCTACAACACTCTTCAAAGGCATAAATATCCTAATCGACATATCGATTAATATGTACCAAATCAACAACCATTACATTTATACTAGACAAAACAAAGGGCAAAGCTTTAGAGTACCACATTCAAATCTAGATTGCCACCTAAATTCCTTCTTCCTCAGCTCATTTAGACTGTGGAATAGGATGCCTGATTCTATCAGATGCTGCAGGGACGTGGACCTTTCAAACGGTCTCTCTGCCAGATTACCCTCAAGTCAAGCTACTAGACATCATAGGCTTGAACTCAACTTTTTTTTTTTCTTTTTTTTTTTCCCATGCGCTTCGACAGTTATACTCAGTTTTACTGCATCAGTCCAATTATTTGAAGAAGAAGAAGAAGAAGACATTCTGGTTAAAACGACATAATTTCAAAGTCCAAATTTTTTCCTTATGTATCCTTAGTAAGAAACTACCAGTCAATATAACATAATAAATTTTGACGATTTTGCTTAATACGACATCCCAATTTGGTCAAAGTCATTGATTACAGGGCAAAAATACCATCAATGAATACATCTGCAAGCCGATAAGTATGGCTTACCTGAGTGAACATTAACACAGTAAGCCTGACACTACACTAGCGCATAAGTCAGCCTTCTACACGCTTTTTGTGAATGTTATAACATGTTCATGTACATCATCCATGTAGTTCAAGAGCAGTTTCCTCTTATTCTCTATTGTTATGTATATATGATATTCTTTTAATACGACATAATACAGGCAGTCCCTACAATGTCGTATTAAGCGGATTCCACTGTATTAGGGTGTGCAGATAAGGGTGAGGATGAGGATGGGTCTGTCTTAACTACTTGTTGAGCAGATGGAAGATTATGAAAATTTCCAACGGCAGTGTCAGTCATGAGATGAAGAGAAATGAAAGAGTTGATGGAACATGCGATGAAACAGAGAAACCTTTACAACAATTTCAACAGCAAAGTCAAATGCAAAAGCACAACCTTTTTCTTGAAAGCATTTTACATACATCTGTCAAATGTGATGATTGTGGATAAGAAAGGGAAAAAGCTTATGACATTCCACATAAGCCCAAACTCAACTTTATATAATTCAATTCAATTCAATTCAAAAATACTTTAATAAATCTTAAAGAGAAATTAAAAGGCTTGTCCAACATACACATTACACAATAAAATTATAGGTAAATGTATAGAAAAACAATGATTCAATGTCTAAAAGGCATGTCCAACATACGCATTACACAATAAAATTATACGTAAATGTATTGAAAAACAATGATTCAATGTCTAAAAGGCATGTCCAACATACACATTACACAATAAAATTATAGGTAAATGTACAGAAAAACAATGATTCAATGTCTAAAAGGTATGTCGAACATACACACTACACAATAAAATTATAGATAAAGGTACAGAAAAACAATAATGATTCAATGTGCAACATCCTTACTCTTTCTCCTTTTCTTACTCTCATTTAAAATTACAATTGACCTAGGCACAAATGATGCTCTCCCTCTAAAAGTTGTACACCTAGCCATTTTAAAACATCTTGCTGAGGGTAACAACTCATAAGGTAAGCTTTTTTATATGGCACAATATCTACTTAATGTGCTCAAAGCGCTTTACAAGGAGTCCCCAACCAACAGCAACACATGACATGAAGGACAAGACAGGCTACCTGTTAGGCGATAGTACAATTTTTTTTTCAGACTGAGACAACGCTGTTAACGGCCAGCTTCTCATTTCACACTTGAGTGTGGTGAGAAAATGTGAAAAAAGAGCCTGTTCCAAGGACTCAACTTT
Organism: Goniobranchus kuniei; assembly: GCA_025770095.1. NCBI lineage: Eukaryota > Metazoa > Mollusca > Gastropoda > Nudibranchia > Chromodorididae > Goniobranchus > Goniobranchus kuniei. The sequence goes on along the minus strand of JAOYNN010031682.1, from coordinate 7,858 downwards.
GCACTGCTCCTGGCACGATTTGAACCATGACTTCACGGTGGCTAAGCAAAGTCTACCACTAGACTACGAAGCCACACAGATAACTCATACTGGGCAGGGCGACCAACATGTGTGATACGTCACTCAGAATCAAAATTGTCTTCAGCACCAAAAGACATTCAATTCAATTCAATTCAAAAGGCTTATTTATCCCCAGAGGGCAATTAAAAAGAAAGAAAACCAGTGCATGAAATAACAAAAATGTGAAGATACATGTTCAAAATAAACATAAACTTGTATATATTACATAACAATGTTAGATATTGGTATAATATATTACATACTATAGTATATTATATTGTATTGTGTTATATCAAATTATATTATATCATGTCCTATTATATCATATCGTGCCATAATACATAATATTATATTATATCGTATTATATATTATATCATATTTTAATATTTTGTGTAATTGCCTTTAACACAACCATTCAAGCATCTCATTCATACTTTCCTGACAATTGCCCACTACGTTTCAACAGATTTTCACCACTCAATCAAGCACATTCTTGTTTCTTACGTTCAGTCCATACCACCAGTATAAAAAGCCAGAAGTCAAGATAGAAATTTCCTAAGACAGTCTTTTTACACCAATAGAGTGAAGTCTTGAAGACAGAACATATATATGTGAATGACATTTTTTGCGTCAAAGGTAAGCTTATTGTCAATAATCGTACCCAAATACTTGTACTCATTCACCGGTTCTGCTTTCATTCCATGGATAAAAAGTAAAGATGACATTTATATAGCGCACATTCCACGGGGTAGCCAAGCTCACTTTACAATGACATTTTACGCCCCTGACCAACAGCAACATAGAACATTTAGAACAAGACATGCAGCCTGTTAGGGGCGAATACATTTTTTTTTTCCGACAGAGACAGCGCTGTCTTAACGGCCAGGTACTCATTCACACCTTAGTTGAGTAAGGTAAGCAAAGTAAAGTGCCTTACCCAAGGACACAATGCCGATGACTTGCGGTAATGAGCATGACCATACACAAACAAGGCTCAAACCTAATCTAAACATTCTGTGTTGCTGTTGGTCAGGGGAGTACAATGTCATTGTAAAGCACCGTGAGAATGGCTACGGCGTGGAATGTGCACTATATAAATGCCATCTTTATTTTTTTTCTTTTTTCAATTTTACTCATTCTGTTACTGTCACAAACACCAGAGCAAAAGACCAGCTTTATGGGCCTCTACATTCACAAAAGAACATTACTTCTTAAAACTTATTCCTTAACAACAAAGATGAGATATAAATTACATACTGGGAGGTTTAGGATGATCCTTCAGGGAATAGTTTGGTGGACATCCACAAGGTAAATCAGCCACAAAGGAAATGACAGGTTTGATGTAGGAGTCCAAAGTCTTTACTTTTTTCATGTATCTTAGCATAGGCTCCAAAACCCTTGAATAAAACAACAAAAAATTAGTCATTTACATTTTGAAATTCTGTGCACATATTTAACAGCCTAGTCACTCTTGCATTATCTATCTTTTTTTCTTTAAAAAATTTCTAAAACAGAAAAAAATGTGACCAGTTTAGCAAATAAATTCCTTTCAACCAAAAACGTATATTTGATCATAAAACGCTATACTCGGAGGTGAAGGGGGGAAAATGCCTTTTTCAACCCTTGAAAAAAAGATGATAAAACACAATACTAAATCAGTGTTGTAAAACCATATCACATTCTCAAGAGAACCTAAAAAGCAGATTTAATTTTAACAACAAAAAAACACTTCAAGCAAGCACAAAAATATTTGCCTTAAAAGTAAAGCTGCTCTAAATTCAACATTGAGCATATTTGGTAATTCTTACAACAAAGGTATATAACAAACTATATAAATTCAATTGTTGACTGGTATAAAATAAGTAAACCTTCAGAAAACCCATGTTTGAATTTCAAACCTTATCATCATATACATATCATACATATAATACCATACCTGCAAGTAAAGGATTCCATTACCAGAAAGACTGAGATCAACCACTCTGGTACCTTAAGAAAAAGAGCCCATTCAGTTTTTAATATATATGTATCTTTGTTGGAAATACTACACTTAAGGATTATTACCTCACTAAGAATATTCAAAAAGCAAGAAAATCTGGGAGCCCTTTGTTATGCCACTCATCTCAAGGCCAGAAATGCTCAGTCTTGAACCCATTTAGTGAAGGCTTATCAAATTTGAATTTTTAAATCAAATTTCCACCTTTGATTTTGCACAAACCAGTATTCCCTTCTCTGTGAATGCTGATTATCCACTTGTTTATTCTTTTATGTCTAGGGTTATTATTGAGGCACATTGAAGTCTAATTTATGTTTAAGTATTCCTTTGCATTTGTTTCCTGCATACATGACTTAGTCATTTTTGTGGGCCTGCCTTGTGTCTTCAGCTTACATTTTTACATCAAATGTACAAAGGATTTCACCGTGCCCTTTTCCACACATGCCTTAATTTCTTCTATCATATTTCTAAATTCACATATCGCAGGCGTGATAGAACTTCCCTTGAGCTGAGTAATCCCCCGTACCTAGGGTATTTGGTATATAAAAGTTAGGTCGATATGTGTTAAACTGAGATCATGAGTTGAGTTTAAAGATTAGGCATATCAAAGAGTTAACTATTTATCGTCATGCAATAGAGACATATCATATGTTAGGCCCTCTGGGCTTGCTTTAATTTGGCGTATCAAGTGATACGCACTTGTTCCAGGACAGAAATGGATAAAGGAAGATGTCCAATTGCCAGTTTAATAATGATACGCCAAAACACTTGCCAAAAGTTAAAACATTAATTTTTATCCTTGTCTTCATTCTTACTTGATACTTAAATTGATAGCAAATTCAGGGTGAAAAAGAAGGAATACAAAAAATTCATGTTACACTAAAGTGCGCAGAATGCCCAGGCGCGGTCAAGATGGCCTGTAAATGTCTTGTTTCGGCAATAAATTTCAAGGTTCGTTGCAGTACCGCCGAGCGTCCCTAAGATGGATTCTGTTAGTTTGTGCTGTGGCATATGTACCAGTACCGTTATAGGCTGTTTACATTAACGTGTCGGTCACCTTTCTACCATTTTCTGGAGAGATAACACTGTTTTCCATTTCTTTGCTAACACTTCATTTTACCAGTCAACCTGAGATGGATTCATATGACCATATGCTTTAACCTCTTTTCAATTTCACTTCAAGCAGTCATAGTAATAATGGTGACAACAGGGAAGATGATAGCGCAGCGCAGATAAAGAATAATATTGTCATTAAAGCAAATATTTCAACTTGATGTTTTGATTTTCATTAATGGCAACACTGACAGCAAGATAAATTCTACATTCATATAATATTAAAGAGGATAATCAATCTGTTTGTTGTTTAAGTGTAGAGTGCGTTACAATTGCTTGTGATGGAATAGAAATTATTTTCATTCAAAATTACAACGCTGTTTTAAGTTTCAGACAATATACTTATTGGAGAGTGCGGCTGATGATGACCTTATACTGCAGTCTATTTACGATGCTGAAGTTTTCGTTTGGGTTCAGATGTTGCAGATGCCCCTAAATATCATCAATTCCTTGCAATTTTGATGGACCTTTGTCAGTTGGTCACACCACTGATAATTCTCATTTGATTGAAATGAGAAATGCTAATCAATTACCTTATCCGGATCCTAACACAATCAGCATATCTGCACCAACAGATATGTACACCATAACTGATGTAAGCAAATAAAGAAGAAGCACAAAATTGTATCATCCCCTGTGACCTAGAATCTGATTTTAATGCTCCTTTAATACCACCACAGCAGAGAAATAGAAAAAGATATATTTTGATTTCTACTAGGCATTAGGGGACTTAAAAAACAAAAACAACATGAATACTAAGTCCTACTTGCTTCTTCTTCATGAAAATCAACACAACAACTAACTCATAGGTGTCTCAAGATGGGATAGTAGTGTCATCTATTAATGTCTTGTAGATCATAACAACAATAAATTGCATGTACAAATTCTCTTTGGATGCCCTTTCAATAACTGACAAATCTGTAAGAACAGCTCTAGAAAAATCCTCATGCAAAGGTTTCCAACTTCAGACAATGGAGGGAAAATACAAAACGTGGAAATAATGTCAACGATAAAAAGGACAGAACAATTTGTGTCAATCAAGTCCTTTTAAAGGACTGAATCCAACCATTGCCAGATGGAAACAAGAAGAGGCAATCGTGGTCAGGAGTTTAATTTAGAAAAAAAAGGACAACTTGTACAAAGAAACAGGCTGAAAACGGAATCGTTGCAAGTATTATAATCTACAAAAACATCTCTTGGGATGAATTCAACTTCAGGTTTTATAAAAGGTTAGAGGAACAGTGTCATCAATGTTTAGTGTATTATAAACTGGATGGGTGTGATCAAAGGTGCAAAGAAGCAGAACACAAGAGAACATAGATTTCTTGTGGATGACACCAAAGAATTTAAATCCTTGGTGAATGAACATTAAAGAAATCTGACGTTGATCTATTGTTTTTGACATTCAAGTTGTCGTATAATGAAGGACTATGTTGTTTCAAAAGGCAACTAAATACTTGTAATTACAACCTTTCAATTATGATCTTTAGACAAGAGAGTACCCATAATTATCTGAAATGAAGCAATTGCAGCTAGAGGGCTCAATGAGATTGGTTCTTGTATGTTCAACTGTTTGAGTGCCTCTTGGAAAGGAGAAAGAAGAAATTTACCTTTCTTCTTATAGCCGAAGAGACCAGAATAGAGATAAATATTTTCTTAGTGTGCTATTCATAAACTGCTCTATGAATTCTAAGTTATGAAAGAGATGTACACTCAAGGATTGAGCAAGTGAGCACTCCTCTTGTGGTCATTTACTCAACTGAGAAATGAACTGCTCTAATAAGGCTTGGCATAAGCTCCAAGCCACAGTACAAAGCCCATCAGTTATTGTCAAGGGATTTGGGGGATTTCAAAAACATTTCAGGTGATTTGAAAAAAAATGAAATGATGTAAGAGATGAAAGAGTCCAATGGCTCCACCTGACGAACATGTGGTTTCAGTAAGGGCCAATCTGAAATGGTGAAGTACTACTTTGAAGTCCTTTCCGAGCTGAATCGGCTCACAGAGCCCTAGCTTATCCAGGTTTCTATAGCTTGAAGTGAATATTGACAGATATAACATCCATCATACTCTGAATAGGATGCTTATCTTTGCAGTGTACCTTTCTTGCCAAAACTGTACCCATTTTCACCTAGGTTGAGTGAAACATCTGGGGTTAAATTTTCTTGAATGAGGAAAAAAATGCATGTGTCCATAGAGAGAAGCAAACCTGCTGCACTTCGGTCAGTTGGCCAACGCTCTACCACTGAGCTACAGGGTTCCTGAAATGTTACCACGACTACACTCAAACTGCACTTCACTCAGTCTTTGTAAAAAGATCCAGAAATCCCATCCACTGCCAAATACAAAACACATTGTATTGACTCTCCTTTACAAATCCATTCTATCTACTTCTGCTGACAAAAAGGATGATCTTGATTTGTGTAAAAGAAACATACGCCCGAGTGCATTTCATTATTTTTATGAATCTCTTATAAGTGAGTGAATACATTTAATGTTCTGCCATTCAAATTATGAACATCAGCAAATGCTCAAAAGACTTTTTCTTGGACTGTCCACTGCTGCTTTTAGGAGGTAATGTACATTGTTTCGTCATTGGTTGAAAAGTAATACACATAAAACATATTTAAGGATGTAAAGATAAAATTTTGCATCTAACTTCGTTTCTTAATCTCAATTATGTTCCTCCCGATCTACATCCATAGATTATTTGATGAGTATGCAAACGTCTTTAGTCTAATTTACACACATTTGAGAACTTCTTAAAGGTTTAAAAATTGAGAAGCAATTAAAAATCTCCAACTCCAAATATGAACAATCAATTTAAACATTAAAAAAACTAGCTAATCACTATCTCATCTCGAAAATAGGAAGCAAACAACAAAAACAAGCAGACAATAACAAATTCACAGCCTTTTTCAACTACATGTATGCTTAAATGTATTCAAAAATGTATTTCACAAACTTTTAAACATTTTTCATGCTCACACTGCATCAAATTTAGGCGTATCTTAACAAAATGGCCCCACGCTGTAAGGAAATCAGAAGTCCAAAGGCACATCATATTTTATGCCTTTATTCTTCTGTCAATGTCAGAAGCCGAAGGTGTATCAGGTTTTACACCGCCTGATCCATGAAATTGCGATACGAACAAAGATCATTAATTAAAAAAATAATGTAGATAACTAAATTTTTTAAACTTCTATCATCTGTATTGGGGTGCAAACAACATTTATGCAAAAGTTGAACTCTGGGCTGTTTAATTTGTTGAAATAAAACAGTTTTTTCTTCCTCCTGAAAAGTAGCATTTTTATGATACACCTTTGTTCTATCACGCCCGTGATATATCACATTTAAATTCACATATATCACATTTTCCAGTGTCAGTAGTCGGTAATCCTCTCCAGAATCTTGCAATTTAATTTTCCAAAGCCCTCAACATAATGTTCTCTTTAATTATATCTTTCATTTCTTTCAAGCAATTTGTACCCTGTGCCAGTTTTCTAAGCTTGTAACAATTTCAGTAAAACCTTTTAGTCACTGCAGTTTTATCCCAGTTGTGTTTTTGCCCTTTTTGTCTTCGTTCTGGTGTTTTCACTGGGGTTGCATCTTGAGAGCTGAAAAGTACCCTAATATGTCGAATAATCTCAACTATTCACTATGAAATGACTTACATAAATAAGTCACAGCTTATAAAAAATACTGTTTATTAAATCACTTCACTTATAAGAATCTATCAGCAAAGAATGGAATAGTACAATACAAATTTTATCTCCTTGAGATGCTTTTGAATACTAATCATAAAATGCAGGGTCATATTTTGGCTTCCAAACATTACCAGTGAGTTTACCTGCATTGCACAGAGGAATAAATAATGTTGCAAAAACAAATCATAGATCATGCACCAGACTGCACCATATGACAGAGAACTTCAAAACTGACCAAAACAACAGCTCCAGCCATAAACACCCTCATCAACCCAAATTAACAACCAGAGCTTCCAACATCATTTTTTTCAAGGGAATAGACAGGTGATAGCCAGTAATGGACAGAACAAAAGAAAAATTAAATTACTTGAGGCAAAAAAGACACACGTCTTTTCACCTGACTCTCTATCGTTTTTGTTTTTCATTTGGTAAATGTTGAAATGCGAAAATATGACCACACCTTTTTTTTAATCACAATATCATACAATGTTTAATGAGCACCCAAAAGACACAAAATATTGTAAGCAATTCTTTTCTCTTTCAGATGAGACAATTTTCAGCATTCTACTGTTATAAATACAGAACTATATAGCCCAGTTCCAATATAGCTGCCATAATCACATGACCAATCTGGCAGGTCCGCTTGTGTGGGGAGTTGACTCATCTATATTACACTGGTCAACAAGTACAAACTTTTTTTCTGCCCCATGCGGTTTGAAGTTGATTTTATACTAACTCAAGGGCGCTGATTTTGGAAATGGCATCCAATTTTTTCTACCAGGTCTAGTTTCTGAGATACTGTAAACCCTCTTTTTGTCGTTATTTTCAGCCCAATGTCATTATACTGTTGCCTTTTTCTTGATTAATCTTTTGATGTATACATCATCTGATGTTTTGTTTTTTCAAAAAGAAAATGTACTTGAACATACTGAATATCATTTTCCCTAAAATAACCAATGTGTCTGTATAATAACAATTTGC
>JAOYNN010031571.1:0-12700 GCA_025770095.1 Goniobranchus kuniei | reverse complement strand
CTGAATGACTATTTCAAGTGAGTGACAAGTGATATTACCTTTCAAACTCTCATAAACCTCATTCACACACATTTGAAGTCAAGAAAAACAAAAAACAAGTGGTAAATAACATCTTTCTTTTATTCTACACTGTATATCACTTCATGCACATAAAACAAAAAATTTGTTCCGAAAACACAAGATATACCCTACATTCAAAAATTCATTTTTTAAAAAGTTTCAGGGATACAGTTTTGAAATTCTATACTTGTGCTAAACAGTGTTGTATCTTGTATTGTGTACAGTTTTACAACGATATGTTGATTTTTGGATGTTTTGTGATTTTTAAAAAATACCCTAAAAATCCCAGACTCCAACGCATGTAGAAGTTTCAAACGCCCAGACTCAAGTGAGTTAATGGCATTTCGGAAACGTTTCTGTATGAGAATGTAGCCTATCTTGTTTCTGGTTTCGTCATCAGGACTCCTCCATGTCCACTGTCGTCTAGGGTGGTTTAAATACCAAGTGTTTGTGATAGTGAATTCATTGGCTTGGCACCATTCAATTAGCTTACTCCCACGTGCATCCACTGTCCCTATTCCACATGGTCCAACAACATCGTCTAACCTTTCATCTCCTACTTTGGCATTGAAGTCTCCCATTATTATCTTGATGTTTTGCGATTTAAGGTAACTTTTTGCTTTTTCTATTTCTTCATAAAACTTTTCTATTTCTTCATCTTCCCTTACTGATGTTAGTGCATACACTTGAATAATACCTAGATTGAATGGTTTGCTTAATAGGTTAGCTACAATTACTTCATCTGAAATAGGACATCAGCTCTTCAGACTTTTCGCTGTTGTTTCATCAAATAATATCGCAACACCTCTTTCATGTTTATCTCCTCCTGAACAGATAGGGGTTTTGTTTCCTACTCTGATAGACTCTGCCCCTTTCCATCGTACTTCAGCAAGTCACAGGATGTTAAGTTTCATTCTACCCATTTCTTGATCAACATTATCTATTTTTCCTTTTTGGTAAAGTGTTCTTACGTTCCATGTACCTATTTTTGATGGCTGGTCTTTGGTGCAAGCAGATGTGTGATGATGACCTGGAGCCACGACCTGGAGCCGAACAAGGGATTTGGATCTGATTCACAAATCCCCTTCATGTTGTTAACTGATTTCATTTCTGGGTTTCGGTTCATGATATTCTTGGGAATTTACAGCAGTGGTTTCCCCTTTCCTACTGCCGGTTTGTGTGCGGGCAGTGGGGGGTCTGTGGATGGCCGTTGTCCTGATTAGGATCATCCGCCCTTTGCAGGTCTCATTTTTAATCCTACTGGGTACCACTACCTTCCTCATGAAGATAAACTTACGGGGTTACCAATTTAGTCGCCAATTGTTCAACGGATGCAGTTTAACGTCGTACCCAGGACACAGTATCCGATATAAAGGCCCCTATTGAAGATTGTGTGGGCGTATTCCAGTACATGTCTTAGAGAGGTTTTGGCCTGACATTTGACACGCTGTGGACATTGGTGTAGGTTTCCTTTTATGAAACCAAGGGACCTTTTTGCTTTTGGTGTGGTGTTTGCTGTGCGCTTGTCCCATTTGAGGTTGTTTTGTATCATGACTCCAAGGTACTTTATGCTATCCACGAGATTGATAGATTTGCCGTCTTGTAGTCAGTAGCTTCGACTGCTTTTTGCTGCTAACCGTCATTATTTGACATTTTGTTGGATGAAATTGCATCTGACATTTCTTTGTTTCGGATATCAACTGTACCCATGACATCTATGTTAGCCCTGACAATCAGCTGTAAACCTCAATAAATTTATGTTGGTTTTGTTTTGGATATCAACTGTATCGTTGATATCTATGTAGGCCCTGATAATCAGCTGTGCACTACAATACATCTGTGTTGGTTTTGTTTCGCATATCAATTGTATCCCTGATATCTATGTAGGCCCTGATTATCAGCTGTAAACTAACAATAATTCTGTGTTGGTTTTTTTCAGATGACAACTGTATCATTGATATCTACGTAGGCACTAATTATCATCTGTAAACTACAATAAATCTATGTTGGTTTTGTTTCGGATATCAACTGTATCCTTGACATCTACGAGGGCCCTCATTATCAGCTTAAACTACAATAAATTTGTGTTGGTTTTGTTTGGGATATCAACTTTATCCTTGATATCTATGTAGGCCCTGATTATCAACTGTAAACTACAGCAAATCTGAGTTGGTTTAGTTTCGGATATCAACTGTATCCTTGATATCTATGTAGGCCCTGATAATCAGCTGCAAACTACAATAAATCTGTATTGGTTTTGTTTCGGATGTCAAATTTATCCTTCATATTTATGTAGGACCTCATTATCAACAATAAAATAAAATAAACATGTATTGGTTTTGTTTTGGATATCCACTGTATTATGCATATCTAGGTTAGCCCTGATTTTCATCTGTAAACTACGATAGATCTGTGTTGGTTTTCTTTTGGGTATCAACTGTATCCTTGATATCTATGTAGGCCCTCATTATCAACTGTAAACTACAATAAATATGTGTTGGTTTTTGTTTTGAATATCAACTGTATCCATGGCATCCAAGGTTGCCCTGATTATCTGCTTTAAACTACAATAAATCTAATTTGGTTTTGTTTCGGATATCAACTGTATTCCTGTTATCTATGTACGCTCTGATTATCTGCTGGAAACTGCAATATATCTGTGTTCGTTTTATTTCGGATAACAACTGTTTCCCTGATATCTCAGTGGGCTCTGATATCTGCTGTACACTGCAATAAATCTATGATGGATTTGTTTCGGATATCAACTGTATCCTTGATATTTACGTATTCCGGAATCATAAACTGTGAACTACAAAACATCTGTGTTGGTTCTGTTTAGGATATCAACTGTATCCTTGATATCTATGTAGGCCCAGATAATCCGCAATAAACTACAATAAATCTGTGTTGGGTTTTTTCGGCTATCACCTGGTAATCAGCTGTAAACTACGATAAACCTGTCTTGGATTTGTTTCGGCTATATACTGCATCCTTGACATCTATATTAGCCCTGCTAATCAGCTCTAAACTACAATAAATCTGTGTTGGTTTAGTTTCGGAAATCAACTGTATCCTTTATATCTATGTAGGCCCTAATTATCAACAGTAAACTACAAAAAATCTGTGTTAGTTTTGGTTTGGATATCAACTGTACCCTTGATATCTATGTTGGCCCTCATTATCAAACGTAAACTACAATAAATCTGTGTTGGTTTTCTTTCGGATATCAACTGTATCCTTGATATCTATGTTGGTCCTGATTATCAACTGTACACTACAATAAATCTGAGGTGGTTTTGTTTCGGATATCAACTGTACCCTTGATATCTATTTTGGCCCTGATTATCAATTGTAAACTTCAATAAATCTGAGTTGTTTTGGATATCAACTGTATCCTTGATATCTATGTGACCCTGATTATCAGCTGTAAACTACAATTAATCTGAGTTGGTCTTGTTTCGGATATCAACTGTTCCCATGGTATCTATGTTGTTCCTGATCGTCAACTGTCAATTACAATAAATCTGAGTTTGTTTTATTTTGGATGTGAACTGTACCCTTGATATCTATGTTGGCCCTGTTTATCAACTGTAAACTACAATAAATCTGAGTTTCTTTTATTTTGGATGTCAACTGTACCCTTGATATCTATGTTTGCACTATTTATCAACTGTAAACTACAATAAATCGTAGTTGGTTTTGTTTTGGATATGAACTGTATCCTTGACATGTTTGATCGCCATAATTATCAGCTGTGAACTACAATAAATCTGTGTTGGTTTTGTTTCGGATATCAACTGTATCCTTGACGTCTTTGATGGCCCTGATTATCAATTGTAAACTACAATAAATCTGTGTTGGTGTGTTTGCAGATATCAACTGTATTCTTGACATCTTTGATGGCCCTACTTACCAGCTGTAAACTACAAAAAATCTGTGTTGTGTTTGTTTCGGATATCAACTGTATCCTTGAAATCTTTGATGGCCCTGATTATCAGATGTAAACTACAATAAATCTCTGTTGGTTTTGTTTTGGATATCAACTGTATCCTTGATACCTGTGTAGGCCCTGATTATAACCTGCAAACTATAATAAATCTGTCTTGGTTTTGTTTCGCATATCAACTGTATCCTTGATATCTATGTAGGCCCGGATTATCAACATTAAACTACAATAAATCTGTGTTTGGTTGGTGTCGGATATATCTGTATCCTTGATATCCACGTAGACACTGATATTCAGCTGTTAACTACTATAAATCTGAGTTGGTTTTGTTTTGGATATCAACTGTATCCTTGATATCTGTGCAGGCCCTGATTATCAGCTGTAAACTACAATAATTCTGTATTGGTTTTGTTCCGGATATCAATAGTATCCTTGATATCTATGTAGGCCTTGATTATCAACTGTAAACCAAAATTTATCTGTGTAGGATTTTTTTGTGATGTCAAGTGTATCCTTGATATCTAAGTTTGACCTTATAATCAGCATTAAACTACAATAACTTTCTGTTGGTTTTGTTTCGGATATCAACTGTATCCCTGATATCTATGTATGCCCTGATATTCAACTGTAAACTACAATACATCTGTGTTGGTTTTGTTTCGGATATCAACTGTATTCCTAATATCTATGTAGGTCCCGATTGCTAGCTGTAAACTACAATAAATCTGACTTGGTTTTGTTTTGCATATCAACTGTATCCTTGAAACTTATAATGGCACTGATTATCAACTGTAAACTACAATAAATATTTGTTGCTTTTGTTTCGGATATCAACTGTACCCTTGATATCTATGTTGGCCCTCATTATCAAATGTAAACTACAATAAATCTGTGTTGGTTTTGTTTCGGATATCAACTGTATCCTTGATATCTATGTTGGTCCTGATTATCAACTGTACACTACAATAAATCTGAGGTGGTTTTGTTTCGGATATCAACTGTACCCTTGATATCTATTTTGGCCCTGATTATCAATTGTAAACTTCAATAAATCTGAGTTGTTTTGGATATCAACTGTATCCTTGATATCTATGTGACCCTGATTATCAGCTGTAAACTACAATTAATCTGAGTTGGTCTTGTTTCGGATATCAACTGTTCCCATGGTATCTATGTTGTTCCTGATCGTCAACTGTCAATTACAATAAATCTGAGTTTGTTTTATTTTGGATGTGAACTGTACCCTTGATATCTATGTTGGCCCTGTTTATCAACTGTAAACTACAATAAATCTGAGTTTCTTTTATTTTGGATGTCAACTGTACCCTTGATATCTATGTTTGCACTATTTATCAACTGTAAACTACAATAAATCGTAGTTGGTTTTGTTTTTGGATATGAACTGTATCCTTGACATGTTTGATCGCCATAATTATCAGCTGTGAACTACAATAAATCTGTATTGGTTCTGTTTCGGATATCAACTGTACCCTTGATATCTATTTTGGACTGATTATCAACTGTAAACTACAAAAAATCTGAGCTGGTTTGATTTTGGATATCAACTGTATCCTTGAAATCTTTGATGGCCCTGATTATCAGCTGTAAGCTACAATAGATCTGTGTTGGTTTTGTTTCGGATATCAACGGTACTCTTGAGATCTTTGTTGGCCATGATTATGATCTGTAAACTACAATAAATCTGTGTTAATTCTGCTTCGGATATCAACTGCTTCGTTCACATTTTTGATGGCCATAATTATCAGCTGTAAACTACAATAAATCTGTCTCGGTTTTGTTTCACATATCAACTGTATCCTGGACATCTTTGGTAGCCGTAATTATCAGCTATAAACTACAATAAATCTGTGTTTGTTTTGTTCCGGATATCCACTGTATCCTTGACATATGGACATATGTGACGGTCCTTATTTTCAGCTGTAAACTACAATAAATCTGAGTTGGTTTTGTGTCGGATAGCAAAGGTTTCATTGACATCTGTGATGGCTCTGACTATCAGCTTTAAAGTACAATAAATCTGTGTTGGTTTTGTTTTGGATAGCAACTGTATCCTTGACGTCTTAGATGGTCCTTACGATCATCTGTAAACTACAATAAATCTTAGTTGGTTCTGTTTCGGATATCAGCTATATCCTTGACATCTTTGTTGGCCCTAATTTTCAACTGTAAGCTACAATAAATCTGAGTAGGTTTTGTTTCGGATAGCAACTGTTTCCTTGACATCTTTGATGGCCCCAATTATCAGCTGTAATCTACAATCAATCTGTTTTGGTTTTGATTCGCATATCAACTGTATCCTTGACATCTTTGATGGCCCTCATTATCAGTTGCAAACTACTATAAATATGTGTTTTTGGTATTCTTTGGGATATCAACTGTTTTCTTCACATGTTTGATGGCCCTATATATCAGCTCAAAAACTGCAATAAATCTGTGCTGGTTTTGTTTCGGATATCAACTGTACCCTTGACATCATTGTTGGCCCTAATTATCCACTGTACACTACAATCAATCTGTATTGGGTTTTTTCGGATATCAACTGTGCCCTTGACATCTTTGATAGCCCTAATTATCAGCTGTAAACTACAATAAATCAGTCTTGGTTTTGTTGCACATATCAACTGTATCCTTGATTTTTATGTAGGCCCGGATTATCAACTGTAAACTGCAATAAATTTGTGTTAATTTGTTGTCGGATATCAACTGTATCCTTGACATCTTTGATGGCCCTGATTATCAGCTGTAAACTACAATAAATCTGTGTTGGTTTTACTTCGGATATTAACTGTATCATTGATATCTAGGTTGGTCCTGATTATCAACTGTAAACTACAAGAAATCTGTGTTGGATTTGTTTCTGATGTCAACTGTATCTTTGAAATGTCAACTGTATCGTTGACATCTATGATGGGCTGATGATCAGCTTAAACTACATAAATCTGTGTTGGTTTTGTTTCGGATATCAACTGTATCCCTGATATTCCATTGTAAACTACAATGCATCTGTGTTGGAGTTGTTTCGGATATCAACTTTATCCTCTATATCTATGTTAGCTCTGATTATAAGCTGTAAACTACAATAAATCTGTGTTGGTTTTGTTCGGATATAAACTGTAACCTTGATACCTATGTTGGCCCCGATAATCAGCTGTAAACTACAATAAATCTCTGTTGTTGTTTTTTCTGGATATCAACCGTACGCATGATATCTATATAGGCCCTGATTATCAACTGTAAGCTACAATACATCTATGTTGGTTTTATTTTGGATAACAACTGTATCCTTGACATCTTTGATGGCCCTTGTTATCATCTGTAAACTACAATAAATCTTAGTTGGTTCTGTTTCGGATATCAGCTGTATCCTTGACATCTTTGTTGGCCCTATATATCAACTGTAAGCTACAATAAATCTGAGTTGGTTTTGTTTCGGATATCAGCTGTATCCTTGCCATCTTTGTTGGCCCTAATTATCAACTGTAAGCTACAATATATCTGAGTTGGTTTTGTTTCGGATATCAACTGTATCCTTGACATATGTGACGGCACTCATTTTCAGCTGTAAACTACAAGAAATCTGAGTTGGTTTTGTTTCGGATAGCAAAGGCTTACTTGACATCTGTGATGGCCCTGACTATCAGCTGTAAAGTACAATAAATCTATGTTTGTTTTGTTTTGGATAGCAACTGTATCATTGACATCTTTGATGGCCCTTGTTATCATCGGTAAATTACAATAAATCTTAGTTGGTTCTGTTTTGGATATTAACTGTATCCTTGACATCTTTGTTGGCCCTAATTATCAACTGTAAGCTACAATAAATCTGAGTTGGTTTTGTTTCGGATAGCAAAGGTTTCCTTGACATCTGTGATGGCCCTGACTATCAGCTGTAAAGTACAATAAATCTATGTTGGTTTTGTTTTGGATAGGAACTGTATCCTTGACATCTTTGATGGCCCTTGTTATCATCTGTAAACTACAATAAATCGTAGTTGGTTCTGTTTCGGATATCAGCCGTATCCTTGACATCTTTGTTGGCCCTAATTATCAGCTGTAAAGTACAATAAATCTGAGTTGGTTTTGTTTCGGATATCAGCTGTATCCTTGCCATCTTTGTTGGCCCTAATTATCAAGTGTAAGCTACAATAAATCTGAGGTGGTTCTGTTTCGGATATCAACTGTATCCTTGACATATGTGAAAGCCATTATTTTCAGCTGTAAACTACAATAAATCTGAGTTGGTTTTGTTTCGGATAGCAAAGGTTTCATTGACATCTGTGATGGCTCTGACGATCAGCTGTAAAGTACAATAAATTTGTGTTGGTTTTGTTTGGATAGCAACTGTATCCTTGACATCTTAGATGGCCCTTGTTATCATTTGTAAACTACAATAAATCTTAATTGGTTCTGTTTCGGATATCAGCTATATCCTTGACATCTTTGTTGGCCCTAATTTTCAACTGTAAGCTACAATAAATCTGAGTAGGTTTTGTTTCGGATAGCAACTGTTTCCTTGACATCTTTGATGGCCCCAATTATCAGCTGTAATCTACAATCAATCTGTTTTGGTTTTGATTCGCATATCAACTGTATCCTTGACATCTTTGATGGCCCTCATTATCAGTTGCAAACTACTATAAATATGTGTTTTTGGTATTCTTTGGGATATCAACTGTTTTCTTCACATGTTTGATGGCCCTATATATCAGCTCAAAAACTGCAATAAATCTGTGCTGGTTTTGTTTCGGATATCAACTGTACCCTTGACATCATTGTTGGCCCTAATTATCCACTGTACACTACAATCAATCTGTATTGGGTTTTTTCGGATATCAACTGTGCCCTTGACATCTTTGATAGCCCTAATTATCAGCTGTAAACTACAATAAATCAGTCTTGGTTTTGTTGCACATATCAACTGTATCCTTGATTTTTATGTAGGCCCGGATTATCAACTGTAAACTGCAATAAATTTGTGTTAATTTGTTGTCGGATATCAACTGTATCCTTGACATCTTTGATGGCCCTGATTATCAGCTGTAAACTACAATAAATCTGTGTTGGTTTTACTTCGGATATTAACTGTATCATTGATATCTAGGTTGGTCCTGATTATCAACTGTAAACTACAAGAAATCTGTGTTGGATTTGTTTCTGATGTCAACTGTATCTTTGAAATGTCAACTGTATCGTTGACATCTATGATGGGCTGATGATCAGCTTAAACTACATAAATCTGTGTTGGTTTTGTTTCGGATATCAACTGTATCCCTGATATTCCATTGTAAACTACAATACATCTGTGTTGGTTTTGTTTCGGATATCAACTTTATCCTCGATATCTATGTTAGCCCTCATTATCAAATGTAAACTACAATACATCTGTGTTGGTTTTGTTCGGATATCAACTGTAACCTTGATACCTATGTTGGCCCTGATAATCAGCTGTAAACTACAATAAATCTCTGTTGCTTTTTTTCTGGATATCAACCGTACACATGATATCTATATAGGCCCTGATTATCAACTGTAAACTACAATAAATCTGTGTTGGTTTTGTTTCAGATATCAACTGTGTCCTTGATATCTAGAAAGGACCTGATTATCAACTGTAAACTATAATAAATCTGTCATGGATTTGTTTTCGATATCAACAGCATCCTTGATATATATGTAGGCCCTGATTATCAGTTGGAAATTTCTATACCTTGCTTGTTTTGGGAAATAGAAGTATACGTGACAAATTACATAATTTTGATCATGGTAATTGGAAGATTTGAGTTACTGCTCTTGTCATTTCAAACGCATCCATTAATAGCATTGTTTGACCTTTTATTGTTTTGTATCAAATTGTAAGATTGACTTTTGTTCTTTGTTCCTCTAAGGCCATCTTCTGTAACTTTGTCAATTTAAATTTAGTGTTGCCTGTTCTAAATTATAGTTTTTTGTTAAGATTCTGGTTGCATTTTTTTGCACTTTCTCTACCTTTTCTACTTGATATTGATAGTGTGTGACCCCCATAATGCAACTAACATACTCCAACACAGGTTTAACAAATGGCTTATGACATCTTTTACATGTTGAGGGCAGCTGTGCATTTTCTCTTTAAAAAATCCAAAAAGCTATTGACGTTTTGGCATATCATTCTACGTTAGTCCTATTGTGGTTTATATTCAAGGATGACACTGAAGTCTCAATATCTGAATTCTTTTTACAGACATTCAAATCTCTTCACTTTTGTGCAGTCTGCAGTATTTTCGTACATTTCATATTTGATTACTCTATGAAACAATGGTTATTCATTCTGAGTTTTTTAGGGCATTTAAAGGTCAGGTGACTTTTGTAAGTTCTCAACCCCTTAATCTAATCTAATCTCAAAGAGCTCAAAACGCTGTTTAAAATGATGATACCAAATGCACTGCTAAAGTGAAAAATGCTAAAAATGCAACTTTTTCTAATATCAATACAACCACAAGAAAACATGTAGATCTGTATATCAAGCACAATGTAGTGATTAAGCCAACTTCTTTTGGGGATTCTGCAAAATTTATTTGTTTGGAGATTGCCAAGTCTGAACATGCCAAAGATAAAAAAACAACAACAACAAACTCAATGAGTTTCGACAAAATAAAACGATTTGGCAATTTTTCATATTTTAGAAAATGCATAAAAGATGAATAATTTAAGACAGAAAAAGGCTTTAGATATCTGCATGTTTTGCAAATTCTGTTCAATTATACTTAAGTAATATCTATCAGTAATAAACACATAGTATACTACAGAAATAGGCTGGAATGTAAGCCAGTTTATGAAAATGTTAAAATGGGTTGTTTTAAAAAATTCAACCGCAGATCACAAAACAGCCTCAAGTGGGCAATTAATGAAGCTAAAATGGATATTTCAACATGAACATTACTGTAATACATGAATCTATGGCAAATATTAGACGCATTTTTAATCCTTTTTTTTTAATCAATGTCAAAATTGTGGTATAAACAAGACAAACAACACAAAATAAAATAATATGTTCTCTGACAAATATAAGAGATATTATGGTTCACAAACTTTAAGAAATAATGCATCTGTGCTTTTTATTAGAGGCTGAAAGGGATGTTTATGTACCTGCCAGATGGAAAGGTGTCATTCTGTCCATGCGGACAAAGCAAACAATGTCACAGACCAGCACATGGCTCTACCTGCCACGGAGATGCCAGACGGAAAGGTGCCTTTCTGCCCCCTTGGACAAAGCAAACAATGGTCAATGTCCAGCTGGGCAGGCTGTGTACAAAACACATAGCTCTACCTGCCAGACAGCAAGGCATGATATGGTGCAGAGATATGGTGACAGGGAAAATAATGAGTTTACGTTGACATGTGTTCTTAATCGCTCATCGCTTAATGGATGGTATGAACCAGCTAAATCAATAATTATTACATCAATGATGTGCATCACACCAATGTGGTGATGGTAAATCAGGAGACATTCCTTGACTTGTGTTTAGTCAATTGAGTGACTGGTCTTTGGCTCAACCCCCTCACCCGTAAGGCTTCATATTCCTGGTTTAGCATGTGGGGATTTATTGCATGATTGACAGGCTAGGAATGAAATGAATCGATTGAATTTGATCATGTCGTTAGCCTTCGAGATTGTGCATTTGATTGGTTGTTAAATACGAGAGCAAGAATGAATAGGTGAGAACAACAACCTTTGTACAAAAATAATAATTTCTTGTAGTCCGACTACGTGCATGGTCCGTCTAACAACACAATATTTCAATCTTCCAAGGGACGTGTTCTTAGAGCACTAGTACTCAATTTCATGATAACTTTATTTTTCGCTTTTATTAAACAATTAATTCTTTCAATGTTCAAGTACTCTTTTAGGCAATAGATCATAATCCTCCAATTTGCCAATTTCAGGAGCTTTGGCTTTCTTAAAGCTATATGAAATCAAACTTCATTTTTACAAACTTCAGTAGTGTACATCTTTGACTAGCCCTTCTTTGATAAATTTGACATAAGTTTGTCGATATCTACAACTGATGCACAAGGACTCCAAAGCAGTTTTACTTTCCTGGTCAAGTCAGAATTATGAAATATTGTTCTCATCTCTTTATCGATTGTGTGTTGCTGATAGTTGACCAGTTTTTTTTTAACATTTGTCAATCTTCCTTTTTAGTCTTTGTCAAGTTTTCTGGCTAGGAGAAAAAGACAAGCCCTTTGCGTTGAAGACTAAGAAACAGACTTTTGGAATATAGCACATTATAGTAAAATGACTGTGTCTAATTTCTGATGTCACAGTGTCAAGCTAATGTCACTCTCTTTGGAAGCAAACATCAAGGGGCAACGGTAAAGTTATAAAGATTTTCAACTTCTAATGAAAATAATCAATTTGATTATTGACCATATCTCTATAATTGAAATGCTCACATCTTGCTTACTGAACCCATCTCTCCCTAAGAGCAACCGAAATTTGAATGAAATAAATGGAATAGCCTTCATTCGCAGGCATCAGTCGTTATCGCAAACGTTCATACCCACTTCACTCCCAGCTGCATACATATGACTAAATTCATTCTTTGAACATAACAGATTTTTGGACATTCCTGACTTTTATTCTTAAACGTTTTTTTTTCTTACATGGAATCAGCTTATCTCTTGGGGGGGGGGGGG
>JAOYNN010031460.1:0-12701 GCA_025770095.1 Goniobranchus kuniei | reverse complement strand
AGACGAAGAATAAGAAGGAAGAGGAGAAGAAGATGGAGGGAGGGAGACAGAGAGACAAAGAGAGAGAGGGAGGGGGTGGGGGAGAGTTTAAAACAGACAGACAGACTGACAGAGAGTGTATTTGCTTAAAAACACAGAGAAAGAGAAAGAAAGAGAGAGAGAGAGAGAGAGAGAGAGAGAGAGAGAGAGAGATCCACGACTCTTTCTTCGAATTTGCCGTGAGGTAGACGGGATATCTTTAGTGCAACCATAAGATATATTTCAGCCGGGAGGTAGTCGGGAGACAAGAAACTAACGATTGGTAGATGGGAGGTAACCACTCTAGCGCTAACACCTATTTTGGAAGCGATAAATAGGACATCATGGTACCACCTGTTAACGTGACATCAACGGGACGTTAGGTCAAGGGGGTCAACTGCCGTTCACTTGAGGTAGACGGACCCACTGTGTTTGCGCTCTATGTAAAGTTAAGTCAGATGTGGATGGCTGGCTTAAACTGATGAAAAGAAAGATTTTATCTGACAGGGAACCTTTTTAAAGATAGAGAAATCAATCCACAGCCTAATGCACTGCCATGCTTTGCCTCAACGACAGCTTCATCATAGGGGGCACAGATGGTTCGAAGGTTAAGGTATTGGTTTGGGATCGGGAGGTACCTGGTTTGATTCCTGCCAGCAACTACTTGTGTTTTTTTCCTTAGGCAAGAAACTTTACCCTAAATGCTTCACTCAACAGGTGTTAAATGAGAACTTAGTAACAGGCTGGTATTATTGTGCAAAATGTGCTACACTTTACTGTATACTCCCCATGGGTATGCCTGCAATGGCATAATGTACTGTAAAGTACTTCAAGATTGTTAATAGAACAATGGAAAGCGCTATATAAATGCAATCTTTTAATATTTTATACTAAATGTGCTGAGTAATTTTCTTTGTCCTTGTTGTATATGAGTGATAGTAGAATTTCAGCTTCTTTCAGATGATTTGGGTATATCAGGGCCTTTCATGTGGGTGGTGAAAAGTGTTTGTGTGTCAGCCATTCCCTTCCATTGTGGGCGTAGCGGGGTTGGAGGCCAGGTTCCTATTCTTGGGTGATTTTTCCTGAGCGATGTCATTTTTTATTCTCCATTCAGTTGGTTCCCAGTTGTGAGGGCTCAGGGACTTTTTGTATTAGCCTGTTGTTAGGATACGGCTCAGTCCCAAGCTTCTCCCACATGCAACAAAGCCCACCAAGCACCAGACATGCCTCATGGCCAAGCCTGTCACACTCATCTAGGGTTCTGAGCACCACACAAGCTCCCTGTGTGCACTGCTTGGAATAATAATTTTATGAGATTCACCCTTAAAGTTCTGTGAAGTTAGAAGGAGATAAGATGGCAAATAAAATTAAATTTGATTAAAAGATGGAGAGATGAACTACCCACAACTATTAAAAAGAGAAAGAAAAAAAAAGAAAAGAAAAAAGAAGACAAAACATTGACAAAAGATGGAATGAATGACAATGAAAGAATAAAAACAAAACAAACAGAAAGAACCGAAAAAAGGAAAGCACCTGATAATTAATCTCCAGTTTAATTTCCATTGTTAGAAAAAAAATCATATATAAATGTATATATAATAAAATAAAATCACACATTTATAGGAGGCTGCTAACAAATGGACATCAAATATGCCAGTCTGGCTCTCTCCTCAAAACCTTTTTCATCACAGACAACTTGGCAATGACCAAGACAATGAAGATGATAAAATTCATTCTAAAAATTCTTCATTTTGCTCCAGTTTGTTTACCAGTATTTCCACTAAAATCTCTAAGACGTGAAATGCACTGAATGCTTATTACACATGTGAGGCTAAGATCTACTTGTAGTTGCTAATAAAAATACGATTGTTTTGTTTTGTAAAATCATTAAATATATAGCCTGTATAAGTGCACAACATATTCATTCAGCATTCTCAAATTTCAGATATCAAATACTGACTTAGAGCCTTAGGCGGTGTATATTACAAGTGATAAGTTATCATTCAACAGCACGGAAAAACAATTTCCAAACTTTTTAGAAAATGAATAAAAGTCTACTAAAACTACATCAACAGTTATTATAAATAAAATAAAACACAGGGTTGGAATTCATATAGTACATTTTGTATTGTCCATTGACTTTATAATAAACAATAGGATTTAAAGACAATGTTTAGACAAAGACTCACAGTTGCCCAACTCAGATTGGTGTCTTGATCTTTCTGTAAATCTCCTTTAGCCACCAATTAGGCCATATATATGGCTCTCACATCCTCAGTTCTCAAGAGTAAGTAATTACTTAGCAACAATGAACACCGTATCAAAATATAGTTCAACTAAAATTTCATCCCTACAGACAAATAATTTCCTTATAAATTTATAAAACATGTCTTGGTTTCCCTCCGACCCTCCTTAAACCCATCTGTTCCTTATCTGGTCTTGGAATTTCCAAATTTGTCTTCCAAAATATAAATTAAGGACAAAAACATTCTTCTTTCACCGAAAACTCAACCTATAGTAGCAAACTCTTTCATTTAGTCTAAAACAAAAAGTAAATTTTTATGAATTTAGTGATTTTTAATCACAGTGAGAAGAAAAATTAGTAACTGAAGAAAAAATCCTCAAATCTCCAAATTAACCACCAGAATGTGATCTTTAAAAAAACCCCAAAAAAACAAAAACATACATTAAAAAAACCGACCCTACTAATGCAGATCAGGGATTGCCTTCATGTACCATTTGCCAAGTAAAATACCGTTTTTTAAATGCTAAAAGTATGTTATGAAAATCTTCCACCTCTCTGGAAAATTCCTAGTAAAATCTGTTCTCAAACAACAACAAAAAAAGAAGAAGAAAAAAAAGAAGACAACCAATCAAACAAAAAAAGGCAGTTATAATTCATCAAAATTAAAAAGAAAAAACCCAACAAAAAACAATTATGAGTCATCAAATACATGAATAACAATGGACATATAAAGCCTTATATTCCTGAATTAAACATACATATTATACATGTATATATAAACTACACATAAACTGAGAGACACACAAACTAGCCTTGCACTTTCAACTATCATACCACCCATCTTAAGTACTTTGGCTTCTCATACACCTTTCACTATGAATTATTCATACCATAATTTTGGCAAAATTAAATACTAAGTGTTTTGTGACTATGCTCATGAGATGCAGCAAATTTGAGTTAACAATATCAAAGATGAAGTTTTGTGTATGGAATACGAAATAATAATGATAATAACAGAAACAAGTTACAAGTTAAATAAATAAATAATTAGGAATTCATACAACACATATCAACCAGAAGTTTAAAAAAAGCAAAAACAAAAGCAAAAAGTTAATAAAGTATCAGAGCTGAACGTAAAGTTTGTCAGTGTCCCACAATATTTACTTTCTACTTCTATACAAGAAACACATGTCATAATAAGATGTCACCTGAATGTATCCCATTTAATATGAAAAGCCATGAGAAGGGATTGACATTCAAAGTAATAGGTCAATACCATTTGCTGATGTAAGTGATATAAACAAAATTGTCAGCGAGTGGTGAAAATGACTAGATAGAGCAAAATGAGAAAAGTTCATGCACCATTGATATTATCAAGCTATTGCAGCATGATTTGTACAAGCATTCCAAAGTGAACACCATATACCCATTAAACCAAAAAAATCAAAGAAATGACTCATAATACGAATTGATTTTTTGTTTATATGTTTGTTTGTTTGGTGTTTTCATTAGGATTCTATACACGCTATTAAGTCATTTCCGTGAAGAAAAAAAGTAAGTTACAAAAGAACATAAATAGCCTAAATAGTTTACCTGAAGAGGAATAGAAGTTGCAAAAGAGGAAAACCATACACGTAAAATAAGAAGCATATTACTATCACATATTATAATTATAAGAAGTAACCAAACGAAGGATTGATTTTTACATGAAAAAAATATTGTCTCATGCAAAACAAAACAAAACATTACAAACAAAAAACAACAACAAAAAAACTAAAGGAAAAACACTCACACAAAAATAAATAGCCATCAAATCCCAAACTGTGCAGTGCATAAAAAAATCCTAGATTTGCTAGATGCCCACAATTGGCCAAAGAATATGCTTTCTTCCCTCTCCCAGCAACATCCCACTCCACTTGACAGTGGAAACAGGATAGACTACAGAAACTTTTGCTTGAGCCTCACGGGGACAGCGTTGGGCCTCTTCTACAGTCAAAGGCATTAGATTTGTAACCGCAAGGTTCTGAGTTTGAAACCATGCTGCTCTATGATGCTGTTTAGTCCTTGGGAAGCCAATGGCCCCATTAAACCCAGCAACTGTCTCAAATATATTAGATGTCCTATTACAAGCAACTTTGTTTAAAAGGTTAAAATAAAATTTTCTAAAAATCATTCATGCAAAAAGCTGGGTTCACTGTCTTTGTAATCACAATGGAAACATTTGCCAAATATCTGGTAACGTCGCTTAAAAGACAAAACACACAAAACACAACCCCTCAAAAAACAACAACAAAAAAACAAAAAACCCAAACAGCCCAAACTTGGAAAAAAAGAAAACAACAACAAAGCTAGTTTTCAAACAAATTAAAACATTAATAAAAATAAGGTACATATTTTCTATTGATCTGGATGCTAAGTCTGGATTCAAAATTGGCTTCTCAAATCCAATATTCAAAAAGCTGAGAATCAATGCATTTTCCAGCCAAATTGATCAATTCGGGGAGCATTCCATCTTTGAACAATAAATCTGACACCATTTCTCCAGGATGGAAATGAAAGAACACTTATGTGGTGTGTCAAAGACATTTGCAAGAAAAAGAATGTGTAAAATTTTCAAGTCATTAAGATGCAGACTTACACAAACAGCAAAAACCCACAAAATAGTTTTACTAATCACACTCTTTCACAATCAATATACAAAATACAATATTCATATGCTTCTTTGAGATTTTTTTGCTAAACTGAACACATATAAAGTGATATGCATATGGCTAATAAATACCCAAGTCTATAATGTGCTTTGTTATTCATCCCTTTAGAAAAATATCCAACATGACCTAGGGAACAAGAGAAAAATGTACACTAATGAGAAATAAATATACAGGATGTCCAACAAAAAGCCAGACTTCCAATGCCCATTACCACCTAAAGTAATTACCTGAAATTGGTATTTCTAAACGTCTCAAGTGATGTAGCTTTGTGTGGTTGTAATGACTAAATTGCCCTAAATTTGGTATCACATAACAACCTAAATTGAATTCCATGGTAAAGTAAAATATCAACCATTCCCTTTACTTACATTTAATTAAATATTTTCTCAAGGCTTTCCCCTTTCAAAATAGATGCTGGAAGTGAGCTCCTTTCATATGTCACTTTTTCACACAACACCTGAAGTTTTACAAGACTCGCTGACACAATTTCGGGACATTTACCACTAAAGTAACTCTCATGATTTACATATGTTCATGAAGATCTCACAGTCTATTTTTGTACACTATGTGAAAAACCCTGACAGATAGAAGACTGGATGGCAAAGGGAGAAAAATGGGCTTCCCAATTGAGTTGTGTCTCTTTTAAAATTGCATGCACATCAAAATAAGTAAGGGGAAGAATCCATAGAAAGCTTGATGATTATAATGACATAAATACATTTGTAATAACATGCCAAACAACGACTTCATTTCAAACCTTTGTATATAAATATTGTTATCCACCACTTGACTTGACCATCATCAAGAAACACTTTTGTAAAGTAGGGGCTTTAATCTGGGACATACTGTAGTTTCATAAACTTACTAAAATTGATATGATGGAAGTGACAATAATAAGTTTTATGAGATGCATTTAAATGTTCAAAGACAAATCAATTAATTCATCCATGACTAAGTCTATGCCCCACCTCATTGTTACGTACATTTAAAATGTGCTGTTATGTGAGCAATATGGTGACATGCAAAATGAAACTTACCCCTTATGTTGAAGAAAATAAAGAGAAGTGCCTTACATGAATAGGTATTAACAGTTGTTGTTTTTTTTTCTTATCATTTCAGATAATGTAGAATATTGCAATGTAGTAGCATCCTGATCCAAAGTCAGTAAAAGAATTTGTAAAATGTTTTGTGTCCAGGATTCTGCATATGTGAAAATGTACACAATAATATTCAACAGCAATCTATTGATGCTACAACAAAAATGGAATAACTTCAAGGCTGATGATTAAAATTTTCTTTTCTGTTACAACGCCAACAGATATAACACTCTTTTCTCTTATATGCAGGCAGATACAACACTTTTTTCCTGTACAATGCAGACAGACACGACCCAAGGATATTTTCTTAAACCGAGCAATATAACTTAACACACATCTTTTGTTTCGCTCTAATACCATAGAAAGTTGCCAGTATTCCCTCAAATAAATTTTCATGCCAAAAATCTCTAACAATCAACCTAAAACATCATTCAGTTGTCATAAGCATATCACATAATTTATAAGGTTGTCCACTTGTACTCATACTTCCCACTCCTTCCCCCTTCTATAGTTGCTTTAAGATTCTGCTCCATTCCAGTGATCAAATACAAATTAAATGTAAGTAGGTATATGTCAGATAAGATTTGCCAAATGCTAGGGACAGAAATTTCTACTGCACAAAAGTTAAAATGTACAGTGAGTGGTATATGAACAAATCTGTACATTTAGTGAACATTCACTTAGCATGCTATATGTACTGAAATTGCAGACATTTATTTTTACAAAGCACAGGATTCTATTATATATCGTATCTAAAACCAAGATCTTCAGGATCACACTCCTTTGTGTTCAAGAGAAGAAATGAAAAGAAACACACTTAACATTTAAAATCAATGCTTTTGAGCACAATCCAAACAAATCCTAAAATGTATCCCTCACCAACCTATACATCAGAGAAAATGGTACGGAATGGAATGAAATTAATTCATCGGTCAGACCTCTTGCTGTTTAACTACAGTCTAGTCTCAATTAACCGAAATTTGGAAATCCGAATCCCGCGGTAATCCAAACGGTTTGGGTGGGGACAGATGTTGTTCTTATTATTTCTTAGTAGTCTAATCTGAACATTCATGATTCCGAATCCGAACACTTGATTTGGGGACGAATTGTTGCCTTCGTTTCACTAATCCGAACGTTTTCTCCAAATCAGAGGCGATCAACTTGGCTATTCGTAATTGGAAAGTCTGCGTTTGTTGGCTGGCTGGCGATTTATAGACACAAATGCACCGCTGTTATAGACAGGCGCCATTGTGACATGTGTTTGCATCTGGTCATCTCAAGACCAGGACAAACCTTTTCACACCTTTCAAGAAGCGAAACAGGGTACCCATACCGTCTATGTCTT
The DNA here is from genome assembly GCA_025770095.1 of Goniobranchus kuniei. Taxonomy (NCBI): domain Eukaryota; kingdom Metazoa; phylum Mollusca; class Gastropoda; order Nudibranchia; family Chromodorididae; genus Goniobranchus; species Goniobranchus kuniei. The sequence continues at coordinate 5,285 of JAOYNN010031460.1, read as the reverse complement.
TACATAGTCTATGATGTGAGTGCACGTGTCATTTCAAATACACTGGATTTACATTACTATTTGCTCTAAGGCCCTTCCCCGATGAATTATGCAATATATGTATATGTATAGTCAGTGATTCTCTAATCCGAAAAATTTGGTAATCCGAACAAATTGCCGGGAACGGAGGGGTTCAAATTACAGAGACTAGACTGTATAGATGAAATGTTTTAGTGAGTGCTTAAAAGGAGAGTTCTATACTACCAGCAGCTAGCATGCAATCATCAATGAACAGGATATCAGGTGTGGACCAAAGTAAAGATGACAATTTGACATGGCAAAATATTTTATAAAGCCTGTATTAAAGCACGGTAAAGTACAGAGTTCATACAGCTATACTTCCTTAAAATTCAAGGAGATTTCAAGGTTTCAGTGGTAATTTTGGTGAATTCAAGGAGACTTAACGCGCATGGCAGCCCGCTAGGCACCTGCCTCTCCACCGATTTTCCTGGTGCCTGTTGTTTTTTTTTTTTGTTAATTTTTTTTTCTGAACAAAATAAAATTCAAGGAGATTTAGGCCAAATTCAAAATTCAAGGAGTTTTCAGTGAGATTTGGGGGGAAAATCAAATTCAGGGAGGTCTCAAGGAGCTCCTGGAAAATAAGGAGGCCACGGAAACCCTGAAAGTAATTGAATCCACAGGATACAATGGAAAAACAACATGGATACAACGGAGTACAAAAAAATGAGGGCTTCATTACACAGAGCAAGAGTTCCTATTATTTGTATTTGATAAGCTTTTGGTATATTCCACTTAATAGACATTAAGGGATTCCTCCTGACTGCAACAACATTTTTTTTTAATTAATAATTTCAAACCAGTTTCTCAGATAAAATCAAGATATAATAATGCTTACATCATTTTCATGATTGTTTTAAATCATGGGCAACCTTAGATGGAAAGAGATTTTGTGCACGTTTTAGAAATATATTTCATATTTCCCACCATTGAAATTTCCCATTTACATTCGTTTCAATCATAGTAAAAAGCTGTGCGAGGTAATTCTGTTGACTCTATAAAAACAAGCAGTGGAGGTACACTTTCAATTGGATTTGCTGAGTTAGAAGAGGAAACAGATTGGTTTTCCCAGTACAATAACAATTTCAATCACATTGCATATCTAACCTCATGTGCATGTCTGGAAAATTACTTTAAAAGAACAAAAGAAAAAAAAGGGGGCAGGGAAGGAGGGTGTTGTTGTTACTTAAAAAGAAAAAAACCCCACAAACACACACAAAAAAAACAAAGCCAAAACAAACAAACAAAAAAGCCAAAGTACCCTGAATATGATGAAAATAATCGTCAAGATATGGATTATGTATTTAGAAAGCACAAAAGAAAATCTGAGACAGTAGGTGTTGTCATGTTATTCTTCTTGTAGTTATCAGACTAAAGGAGACTGATAAAGAATCCTGTAAGCTTTTTGAATCAATCTTGATTGATTTTTAAAAAAATAACATCTGATCTGATAATAATAGTGCATGATCTCTTACACAGTCTATCTATAAAAGTTTTGAACTGACTCATGAATTCGAAACCTCAAAAGTAAAATAATTCAAAACACAGGCAGATCAGTTTGAGAAAAGTCTGGATCCAATTTATGACAAAATATCACTTACATTTTCAGGATGAGAATTTACCTGTATGCTTTTGCAACAGAATGCTTCAATCAACAAACAATCCTTTCAATTCTTTTTCTTCTTCAGAGTAATATACAAGGAATTTCAAATAATCCTTACCCCACCATGAAGAAAATGAGCTAGAAGATTACAAATCATCTGTCACAATACTATTTCTCTATAGTCATTCTACTGACTGAAACCTTTCACTGATCTTCAAAAGTCCCTAAGCCTAATTGAACCCTGGAATGGCATCCATACTACTCCAGTGCACTTACAAAGTCCTCATAATTGCTGAAATGATGCTGCTTTAGAATTGCTTGTTTGTATATTGGTGTTTAGGGCTCTTTTCGTCGACAAAGGTCAGCTCAACGGCCATGGAAAAAGTAAGATAAAAGTCCAGTTCAAAATAAAAGAGACAACAGAAGTAGTAGAAAATATTTTCAGATGAGGAAAAGAAGTTGCCAAAAAATGAAACAGATATTTGAAACAAATGTATAAAATAACTAAAACGTTATACAGAGAGATGATTCACAGACAAAAAAATATCATCTCTATAAAAACATGACTTTTATTAACAAATGGCAGTGTACCCATTTTCATCTGGGCCGAGTGAAGCAACAGGGGTACATTTTCTTGCTTAAGGAAAAAATGCAAGTGTCTGTAGCAAGAATCAGACCTGCTGCCTCTCGGTCAGCAAGCCAACACTCTACCATTGAGCTTGTGTGCCCCATAAGGATTGCATTGCACTCTTAAAAATGTCTATACACATGTAACGTTGCTAAAGCACTTACATTCATTTGAAAAGAAATAATGGACGCAAGTGGCATTTTGAAAACTGGAAAAGTATAAACTTTGTGGCCTGAATTGTCCGTTTTCAAGACAGTTTGGCTTTATTTCATCCTAGTTCAATTGTATGGTCTTTTTAACACTCTAAAGGAAAGAACAGAGATTGACTATATCAATAAACATGTGAAAATATACAGCAAAAATCCCTATTTTGATCTTTTGTTCTTTTTTACATCTTGTGAGTTGTTTCACGTTAATTATAAGGTATACATATCAATCAATCCATCTAGTTTATGGTGTGAAATCATGGTTGTGGCATCATTATGGACCATCAATGACATGAGATCTTGATATCTTCTTAGCTTGCCCAGGCAGGCAAGGAGAACCTTAATATACTGGATATGGGTGATATATTAAGTTCATGGAATGACACTTTATTTATAGGATATTGAAAAAAGGGGGGGAAAAAACAAACAAAAAACAAAAACAACGCCCACCCCGCAAAAAAAACTAACCCCAAACAACAACATAAAGATAATAAATCAAAACAAAAAAATATGGTATCCACTGATTATAATGATATATGCAATGAAAAAAAAAATTGAAAAATTGTTTTTTCCTGAATTGCACTGATCCCTTTATTAGTTTCACTCCCGGTCGAGGTATTCTTCCCTTCACACAGATCTCCCTTTTTCCAATCTAAACAATACTTGTATGAAATTGATAACATCAACAAGGATAAATAAATAAAGATAATCACTGGTAATTCAGACCAAGACTAGTAGTGAGATACATTCAACACCCAGCAACTGAACTTCGCGGCTTTAACATATTCATGCCTGCAGTTGTATCTCTGTTCACACATTCATTTGTGCATTGGATTGTTGCCTTGACTTTCTGAGAGTTAATACTGCTTGCTTTCGTAAAAGTAATTCTAGCCTTGTTCATGCATTAATAATCACATGATTTCACATACAGATAAAATGGTTTGTAAAGGTCTTTGGCTTTTGGAAGGTTTCACAAAAATGGGAAATCTGGAGATAGACACTTCGATCAAATGAATTTTTTTTTAGGCAATGAATTGTTTAAAATTTTGGTATAAGTGCCTCTAGAATATACTAGAGGTAGAAAAGATTACATATTGACTTTTGCTCGATACCCGTGTGTGTTCTAGCACATTTCCTGGAAGAGGTCACATGAAATCTAGACAGAAGCCATTTCCCTGTTTTTGGAATACATTCTCGTGCTAATTCCAACTTTATATACGGAGTCTGGCCAATTTGCTTTGTTTTCAATGTGTATAGGACAAAAAAAATTAGTCAATTTTTTCAGTGTTCGAAGTGTTTTTTTTACCATCAATGATGGGAAAGCATGTCAAGCAACGTCATCTCATTATATACCCCTATCTGAATACAAAAAGAACAATGTTTGAAAGATGAACAACAGGGGTAATATTTTCAATATATTCTAATTTTTACTTCCAATCCTAAGAAATTTAATTCATGCGATGATTCACCACTTTTCTGGAGGCTTAAAACAGCTTACCTAATAATGTAAGGTAGCTGAAATGTCTCGTCTGTCTACAGTTCCTCCATCCCTTATAGATATACACTAAAACCTCTGTAATTGGGACACCTATGGGAGATTGAAAAATCGCCCCGATTTAGCGGAAAGAAGTTTAGACCAAGGGAAGTGTCATCATTGCATGCAAGTCAATGAATGTACGTCTTTAATGGTATGTTGAGTATGAATAACTCTGTAGCTCTGCCCCAACATTCATTTTGAGCTCTGACCAGGAACACATGGCTTACTTTACTACTGTGTGAGCATTGGTCATAAAAATAAAGGCGATAGACTGATTGAAACTGACCTGTCAATCACAGATGTCATCAGCGATTGCAGCAAGGCAAGCGATAGACTTCATCGCAGCTTATTATTCACTCGATGACATCTTCGCAGAGCTTATTTCCTTGGTTCGCCCCATTGCTTCATGAAACAAGCAAACTGCCATTCATTGCAAGGATCTGTTAACTTAGTCTTGGTGTTTGCATAGCAGCTTGATTTGTCAGTGTCAGGACAATTAATTTACTTTGTCCTTTCTGTTGTCTCATATTATCAGACAGTCTTGTCTATGTGTAATGTGAGACATTCTGCCAAAAATGTGAAAAATTATACTTGAAATTTCTTAGAACATAAGAAATCACTTGGAAAATTGTCCAAATTTGCCAAGACGGTGTCCCAAATAGGGATATAAATTATACAGATAAAAATTCCTTTTCCAGGGATGTGTGTCCTGATTTTTTGGGTTTCCCAATTCCCCATGGTCCCAATAACAGAGGTCCCACTGTAATTGATTGTGTTAAAGTTCAACTACTGACAGTATTATTGTCAATCTATTGTATTTGACAATTTTTGCACAGAGCATAGAGTAGGAATCTGAACATCGAAAAAATCTTGATTTGATAAGTGTGTAAGTTGTATTTTTGTCATACATCAATCTCTCCTTGCATCTATCCCCAGCAACCATTCTTTTGTCACCATGAGCACAGTCTGACAACATTTCACGGTAAATAAGTAGCTTTCAAAAGCAATATTTGTAATTTCATCTTCAGATGTGTTATCAAGTGTCATCACAGGTCCATCTGTCTTCAGTGAAAATTCACATCTTAAGCTAGCTCTAATAAAAATGTTATGGTTGGAATGGCTGTATGTTTTTTTGCTTATTCTGTGTTTTAGGGCCTTTTCCAACTATAAAGGTCATTGTCGTGGAATTTTCTATTAGAATTAGAGCTTATTCTAAATTCTATGTATTCGATACCAAATGAATGTATTGTGTCG
>JAOYNN010031349.1:0-12705 GCA_025770095.1 Goniobranchus kuniei | reverse complement strand
GGGGGTAGGGGCCTCTGTAATAGGCTACAAGGAGGGATGATTTCTGAACAAAAAAATACCATCTCTCCACAATAAAAAAAAACCAACAAATTACAATGGCCATCAGGCTCCAAATCGCACACCTCAATAACCAACCAGGATTTTCTACTGTAAGGGGTTAAAATTAAAAAAGTAAAGATGGCATTTATATAGTGCCCATTCCACGGCGCTTTACAATGACATTTTACTCCCCTGACCAACAGCAACACAGAACATTAACAATGAGACTTGCAGTGCTGTCTTCACTGCCAGGTACTCATTCAAACCCGTCTAATTGAGGTAAGCGAAGCAACGTGCCTTCCCAAGGACAAAACGCAGATGACTTGTGGTTATGAGTCTGACAGCATGCTGGTGAGGCTTGAACCCACGCAGTCAAGCATGCTTGCACTGACCATGGTGAATGTCTATTGACTCTCGACCCATGCCAGTCACAGTATACAAACACCAGGCAGACCAGTCTTAAAACTATTATTATAATGCTGAGCGCCCGTGGAGACTATAAAAAAAAAAAAAAAGTTTAAAGTCTTATGTTTGACCTGGGCATAGTTCGAACCCGCGACCTCCAGCTTCCAGAGAGAGAGAGAGAGAGAGAAAACAGGGTTGGGGGGAAGGAGGGCATATGAGGATTTGCTCTACATCAAACATGCCTTTCACTCATACACCCATCTTAATTTTAATTCTTACACTGACAACAGATAACCGGGAAATGATTCAGGTATATGCTATCCAATGTTAATCTCAATACATACAGTTTCAGATCAAAACACCTATTAAACTTGATATAATGCATCTTCCCAAATCAACATGAATAAAATGAAAAGAATGGCAGGAAACATGCAACAGTACGTTTTGACCTGCAAGTCATCGATTTGTCTCAATTACAGGATAATGAAAATAAATCAGTGTAAGCCAATAACAGAATGTATGCATACAAACTAAACTGAGACATAAAAGAAACGCCCACCTTTTACATTCTGTTTTTGAAAACAGCTCACGACATGCATGATAAGTCATGAAAATATTCTCATGATAGAGAATGTACATTTTATCAATATATCATTAAGCATGGCCTTGTCTTACCTATCATTGGGGCACCAGAGATGATTTTCGGACAATTTCTTTCCATCCATCCCTGACTTCAGCAATACCCAACTTACGTCAGAGCAGTGCCAACGGGCAGAGCATGGATTAGCTAGGTTGAAATTTATATCAAAATCATGCCTAACCTAACTTGCAGCATTTAGAAGATGCTCTTCCATTCAAATGGAACAATTTGACACATGAAATTTTCCACAAACTGGTTCCATCAATGAGAACACCCTGTCAAGCATGGATGCAAGCTACTGGGTGGTCACACGCGTTATTAAAAGAAATTTCAATATTCTTTCTTTATTCAGTCTATGTAATGTTATTTTCTGATTCCAACTTCCTCACCAAAATGTAACTATTTTCTGCTTTGGTTTTAATAAACTGATTAACAAACACCTTTATACAAATCTTTAACAAACACCTTTATACTAATCTTTCTGAGTTGATAAAAAATTTTTTTAAAAACCAAACCTGCAAGTGATATTGGTGTCTAATAATTAGCGAAGCATTTGGTACGTTTCTTTTGCATTTCAGAATATATCTATACAGAGGGCTGCCAAAACTCCCAAGTTAAGTGCTTCCTTCAAACAGAATTCATTCTTTGAGGATTTCTATGTACAATATTTGCCTCATTCTTTGCCATTCTCTCCTCCAGTTCCCAGATAAAGTCCAAAAGTTTTAGACAGACAAAACATAAACACAATATCTCTAAATACAAAACTATGGTACACATTCAAATGTGCTGTATGACAGTATATCTACAACTGCATGTTTGTGTCTAAATATAGTACACAAGACATAAGGTGTAGAAGACATATTACTCATTCTTCCCTCCTAAATAAAACAACTGGCAGACTGTTTATTTTGTGTTTTAAGATTCTTCAGGACTACAAAGCTCATCTCAATGCCCGTGGATAAATTAAGACAAAAGTCTAGTTTAAAGGACTGGAGAGATGGGAAGTAGAAGAAAAGATTTTCAGATGAGGAAAAGAAGTTTCTAATAAGGGAAACAGGCATTTAACATAAACCAGCCAGGATTTTCTACCACCCTTTGTGTACAAAAGTACTCGGCCCATTTAGTTAGCGAGTAACCTCAATACTATTTGTAAGTCATGCTATGCATATATATGGGGGGATGACCACCAAATAATTGCCTCCATCCCTTCACCGGCAAAACTCTCCCCATCTGAGGACATAACAGAGAACCTAGCAGAAGAAAACAAATGACAGAAGATGTCTCTCAAACCCCCACTCACCTTTTACAGTTGCATGGGTAGTGGTGCTAGATCCCTATGCAGAGACTGACTGAGTTAGGAGTCCAATGAGACTACAATTTCAAAAGCAATGAATGCAACCAAGTGATCGTGTCAAAACTATGTTTTGCATGAAAGTATGTTTTGCTGCCTCCAAATCTTGTGCGCTTTCGCAGCAAACACAAATTGAGGGCTGGCAAACAGAAACATGTACATTGAAATTCTTTAAACTGAGCTTTAAAAATAGACAAACTGGTGATAACTGAAACTGAAAGCCTGAATAACATACTGCCATTAAACTGCCTGATACAACAAAATAAAAACACAAAGGATAAAACAAACTCAAAATTAAAATACAAGATTTGATCTCGGGTACAAAACAGTATGCGTACCACACCAACATTTAACAGTTTTCTTTTTTCAAACTGGTCTTAAAGATTTGATTATAAATGAATGACACAAAGAGGCCAAGTTAGTCTCTTTCATTGCCCAGTTCAAGCTAAATCATACAATACATGAATAACAATTAATAGCATGGATATCACAAAGCAGAGATTTCTTTACATCAATTCAAATGGCAAGGCAAATTGGTAGGTGATGGAAGTGATTGAAACATTGGTTGGAACGCATGAAATGAGATTGGATGGGAGATGAAGCAACAGAATATGATCAGTGCCAAAATATCTGGCAACATCCTTCAAATATGTGTGAAAGAAAGACAAAAAGACCAAAATGGCTATCCAGAATTAAATTGGTCTTATGAAAGACTTGACTCCTGACATCAAATTAAGCTTGTTTGTTTATTTGGTGTTTTAGGTCATCTTAGCGCCCATGGAAAAATCAAAACCAAAGACTAGTTTAAAGGAAGAGAAAGAATAGAAGTAGTAGACAAATTTGTCAGATGAGGAAAAGAATTTGCCACAAGGGGAAGCAAACATTTAAAATAATAAACATAAAATAACCAAAAGTACTTGGAGAGATGATTTACCAAAGAAAAAAAAATTATCATCTCTCCAAAATACAGTGTCCATAAAATCTTTCCCTGATTACAAAATATTCATTAATCTAAAACCATTAAAGATATTTGAATCTGGTTTTTGACATCTTTTAGGGAAAAGTCATAACTTTTATTCATTGCATCATTGGACCACATTGGACCGCTAAAAAAAGCAAAATAAACAAAACAAAACAAAGACCTTCTTTTTCCTTCATGCAACATCAAAATGTCACCAATGCAACAAGAATCTCTTTGTGTAATGTGATTGTATGAAACCGAATCACCAAACGTGATGCAACATTACTTAACCCAATTTGGAAGATATCACAGGATGATAAAAAATTTGGAGGGCTAACTTTGATGAGACAGATAGTGTTAAAGATAGGTCACACTCCGGTCGAACCCATGTTTTTGAGGGTACTGTTTGGAAGGTGTGCAACACCTTGCATCTCAATCCCTATCTTGCAGACATGGCCCGAGATTGGTATTGCCAAGTGCATAGTTGCCAAATTTTAAAAAATATAATACGGAACGCATTCGAACACCATGTTACGTAACTCGAAAAACTGATGAAAATGGTAAAGTATAACATAAGAACGTATAACGTACTATTACTTCTACATATTAAAGCTTAGCGAGTAACTTGATAATTCAGTTCCATCATCCTCATTTTCTCATAAACAGATACCATCTCTATCACTTTCACCTACCTACTCACAGACAATCACAACGATCCTCACAAGTACATACCACTGACTCATAAACATAAAATCTCTGATACACTCAATGACCAACTCACTCATACACACAAAATCTCTAATACATTCACTCATTCATACACAAAAATCTCTACTACACTCACTCATACACATAAAATCTCTTAACACTTACACACACACAAAATCTCTATAATACAACCACTCACTCATACATGCAAACTCTCTAACACTCATTCACTCACAAACACAAAAATCTCTCATACCCTCATCAACTCACTCATCCACACAATCTATAATACCCTCATTCACTCATACACACACAATCTCTATACCACATTCACTCACTCATGCACACTCAATCTCTAATACACTCACTCACTCATTCATACACACACAACCCTTATACACCCACTAACTCACACACAATTGCTAAGACACTCACTAACCAAAACACACACATACTCTCACTGATTCTCTCATTCACACACACAATCTCTAATACACTCACTCTCTCACTCAGACACATATAATTTTAACAACCTCACTCCCTCACTCATGCACCCACAATCTCTAATACCCCCTCTCACATACAGAACTTACAAATATATTGAATTTATGTGCGGATCGCCATGGCAACCATGTTGAGATGCGATGAATAGAAAACGATGGGAAATAAAACTTAGCAGATTTATGTAAAATATGTGCTCAGTTTTATGCATATCAGTTGTAATGTTTTTCTGTTACTGATTTTAAGAAACGGAAAAGACTGTAAGGACACCCTGTATAACTAGCAATATAATGTACCTAAAAAACTAAATGGAGAGATGATTCCAGTAAAAAAACAACTTATCTCTCTAAAAAAAGAAACAACTAATTAATAATGGCCATCAAGCCCTAAACAGTGCACGCGATAATCACCCAGGATTTTCTACTGCCCTTTGTATACAAAAGTACTTGGTAAGTCTAGATAGCAAGTGACCCCGATACTAGTTTTAAGTCATGCATTCACATGAATGAGGGATTGCCACAGAAAAATACTACCTACTTCCCTCTCCCAGCAAAACTCTCCCCTCTGAGGACGAAAAAGACAGCCTGACAGAAGACAGATGAGAGAAGCTCTCAGAAAAATACATAGATTAAGCCGGTATGCAGAATGCAACTTTTTCCTGTTGCCGCTATAACCACTCAAAGTAAGCATTCAAACTGGGCATTGCTATTCTCATACTATTGTGGCACCCCATGCTAAGTGAAGCATGTGTTGCAATGTTTCAGGATTTCCATGAGCTAAGACTGGCATTTTCTTTCATTAATGATGTGACTTATTCTTTTCATTTGATCTTATAGATATTTTGCCATCAAATGAAGAATTATGTGCAAGGATAAAAAAATAACAAACGGCAGTGTCTTTTTCTTTTATTCGGCAACCTATCATTGATGAATATCGCTTACACAACAATTATTCAATGAAACCTTGGTGGAGCCTACAAGATGGTATCATCAGCATCTAAACCATAAAACTGTTCCTCAGTAACTAAACACTATAAAGCCCTTGAACTCAGCCACATGTAACACTCTTTCAGAACTGGGGTAATCTAAATCTATTTGTTAGAGATTCAATCTAGATGTTCATCCATAGCACATCTATTTAACCCATCTGCAAATATAATTTAAGTGTATATATATTACATCGTAAGCCAGTCTAGCTTAATATATCATTAACAGATTTTCCTTGAGATCGGTTATCATCAATAGTATTAAATTGAGAACTATTTGTCAATTCTAGTAATGATGAAATGATATGAAATGGGGTTGGGATCATTTTGTCAAAGGGATTTTGCCACAATAAAACTTTCCATACATATATCATATGTATATTCCAAATCATGATGAAAAGAATACAAGATCCATTGATGAGTGATGGATTTCATAATGAAACAAACATCCATTCAAAGGATACATTTCAAATTGACATTCAATCAAGAACACAAATGCTGACAGATGAGTGAAAGGTGAACAGATCAAAATTCATAACATCATTCATGACAATTAAGCTCATTCAGACTATAAAAGCTGTCTGGTGTATCATTTGTGTAACGCTGGAGGAAACATTAGTGCCATATGAAGCTGATTACATTTGAGAACTGTCTCTATAACAACCCATCTGTTATTTTTTTTTAAAAAGAAAAAAAAGTATCAACCATTTTAGTCTTTCCATCCTGTAAATAAAATACAATCTTGATAAAAATCAATTGAATCCATAATTTGCCTATGCTTTTCACAACAAATCCAAAGAAGAGGCAAAGGGGAGAGGGGACATTTAGGTACAACATTTCACAATCCATAAGAATATAATTAATTATCTCTCATTTCATTAACTACAATAAAACTTCGTTATACTGCCATCTTTGAGACTGTGGCAATATTGACAGTAAAATGAGTTTGGCAGTACAATGAAAATTGTCTGACCCATGACATAATGAATGGTGTAGCCCCTAAACTGCTTTATTTCCCATAAAAACACTGCATAGAGATCTAATCCAGAAGGGGTTCATCATTGTTTTTTGTTTTGTTCGCAATTTGTGTGCTATCTTTGTCCAGAGGTAGACAATATCACTTTTCCTCCACACTTGTCGACTTCATACCATCCTAACACATTGGTAATGATGTCAGAGTGGAGCAACATGAAACAGTGAATTTAGTTCTTTGCTGTGCTCATTAGTACAGGGTGTTAACAGCATGCGATCCCATACCGATACACCAGTTTTGTCAACATCCCCACCTGATCATTGCACCATTTGATGAGTATATGGTTAGACCCAATATGTACTCCCCTGCCATTCCTAACTTAACTACATGAATTAGTCAATGCACCAAATATCATCATCAAGACTTGACGCATGGCCTGTACCTAAAAACAGAAGGTAGGGTGAAAAGTACTGAGAGCCTTAAAGGCATCTCGCCTTTCTTGCTTGATAAAAGTGACAGTATAGCCCCTTCCATAGTCCCAGTAACATGTACAATCATCCTCCATCAAGCCCGGTTTCATCATTCAAATTATGCTAATGACCAAGATCCTCAAACTGCTCTGACTGATCAAGTCCATCATATAGCTACAGACATACAATAGGTTAGTAAACCTTACTACCCCTAGATCTAAATCAAGATCTAGATCAATGTAAACTACATCTCCTTGTACTGTCTTGTACACAACCATGGTAAGCATCAGCGCATTATTAATCAAAGTCTTTGTGATAATCAATACGATAACTACCATTGTAGATCTATTTTTGGGATTATGGCAAGACAGGACATGCTTGACAATAAAACTATACGGTTCGATCCCTACCTCATCTTTGGCCTATGAATTGCTGCCGTTCTGTTCTTGCCGTGAGTTGGTAATATAATAAGAACAATGGTAAAACAAGGGGCAGTATACTGAATTCCAAACCATGAAATAACATAAAAAGGTTCCTATCTCGGATTTGTTCACCTGACAAACCTCTCTTTACAATAAAATCTAAATTTGCTACATCGTATTTTAAGTTACAACAATGACCTTGTCAACTTGAGATGGAAAAAAATACAAATACAAGCCATTCATTTGCTGTAACAAAACGAAAAGATACCAGTTTATTTTTAGATATAATTAATGTAGTTAAATCCTCACAATTCTACCATTCATAGTTTTCTTTCACAGGCGACGTTGCTCTAATCTCTCTTTTAACACTTGTGACCATCTTTTTCCAACCAATCTTTTAAAACCATGAACAAGAATTTTCAATGCTATGCGCTAATTTCAAAATTATGATTCACAAACACAATCAGGAAGGTTAATTCTCCATCAATCAGATTTCAGGAACTTCATTCAATTATTTTATCAAAACATACATCACAGCAATACAGAGGTCATAGCATAAGATACTACTGGTTAAGAGCCCAATTCGCCTGGGAGATTCTATGAAGTTACAATTTTTTTCTCAATACAAATCTCCCTCTCTAATAACCTACACATTAATAAATTACATTGTCTACAAGCCAGGCTAGATTAAGGAATAATTAGTTGGTACAATGAACCTTACTATGGGTAATTAAACTGTACAAGTTACATGTAAAACAGATAAAATTCAAGCATGCAAGATGCTTCAGCTATTCATTTTACTGAGCGCAACAAGAACACCACCAATCTGATCTCCAACATTTCCACCTTCTTACTGTTGTTTCTCATTAAGTTAATCTTTTCAGGCACATTTGATATCATTTATTTGTATCATATCTATCGTACCAGTTCATTCAGTTTCATATGCATAATAATAATAACACACACATCCGTATTGATACTCTCTGAGGAATGTAAATCACAAAGGTGTCCTTTTGCACTCAAATCATGAAAGAAAGTCATTTTTCAGAGTAACAACTGGGAGAAATCAAAGAGTTGAATAAAATTTAGCAAAAAATGTACAAAATATAATCTTTCTGAGAGAGTCAAATCACCGTTAGAACTTTGGAATACAAATGCAAAGTCACATATATTATTCCTCTGATGACATACTTCAAAGAATCAAACGTTCAACATTCAAACAGGCATTTGAACCTTCATATTAGCTACAAACATCCACACAAACACACACACACACACGCACATGCACACACAACTCCCTATGTTAGGAATGGCCTGGCAACTGGTCAATACATATGCCATTTTGTTGGAGGTGGGTACGAAGGATGGCATTTTCCTGCTTTAATTCCTCACACTGCTGCTTAAGAATTTCATTGTCCACATTAATACGTTCTGCTTCTTTGACACTCTCTGCTAACCTGTTGTTGGTGGAGCGCAACTCGTGTATGTATTCACATGCCTTGGAAAGGATGCCTCCCTTGCTCTGTGAAAGGAGACAATAAAATTGTTGTAAGGGCATTGCAAAACATAGAGAGCATTGTCAGATGCATGATTGGTTTAATGGAGTGCATAAAGAGGTAATCAATTACAGCGAATGCAGGTATTTAGAACACCATGTAAACAGAACCAAGGCCTACATGGGAACAGAATTCTTACAGCATAATGGTCTTGGTTGTTAATCAAAGCAGTCAGATGTCAAAGCATCACAGACCAAATTTCTGGTTTGTCTTAACAAGTAAGAGGAATCAATAACACACGATGCAGATAAACAAACAAATGGTAAACACACTGTCAGATCAACGTAATAAAGCTAGAGTAAACTTAACACCTAACACATGGCCAGCTCATTGAGTGTCAAATTCAAACCCCACCTGCTTGTCAAAACAGTGGACATCCACTGGTCTGAAAGGCTACTAGTTACTAGTTTAATTCAATTCAATTTCACATACCTTTTATTTCCACTAAAGACGATGTTCATCATAGCTCACAGTCTTTCAGTCTTTACATTAAATTTAGATATTGACATTGCATTATTAAACATACTTGATATGGGAATTCATTAAAAAAAAAAAAATCCAGTGTATTATCGTCTACTTCTTAAAAAATCTATGACAAAAGTGTTCTTACATCAATATAAAATTAAAAGGAGCACTACACGTAGGTACAGGTAGATTTTGGCTATTACTTCCGTATTGGCATTTTTTTTTCCTTTAAAATTAGTTAAATTAACCTATTTTTGTTTTTACTCTGATGACTTTATTAATGTTTGGCAACGTTTGTGTTGGTTGCTTTACATATTTAGGTCTTTTTTACAATGTGGGTCCCATCTGTTTATGTCTGGCAGCCATAAGGGATACATACTGAAGTGGTTGCCAGATTGGTGAAAGCATGCTAAATTGTTCTTTTCCTTCTTAGTAAGATTTAATTAAAGGGCTTTTTAAAATTTTAAGTACACTGCTCAGGTGCCTCTCAAATGTATTCAGTTTGCACAAAACTAAGTGTGTTGCAACGTGTTTAATGGTTCTAGTGCCATCCAGAATAAGTGGCCAGAAAAGCTTGAGTACCAAGAAGAAACAATCGAAAAGAAAACATATCCCTTGTGCAAACAAACATTGTCTTAAAAAACCACAGATTACCAGAAGAAGTAGCCCATTCACTTGATCTAAAGATTGCATCACAGCCAGACATAATAATATATCTCACACCACTAGGACAGGCCCTAACAAATTATGAGGAATAACTTGAAAAGAGGCTTGGAGCTTCAAGAAGAAGATGATTTTTTCAAGAGCTGCCTCATTTTCTGTGAAACACAAGAAGACATTGCAAAATATACCAAACTTGTAAAAGACACAGAAAACACATTTTCTGATTTACTACATACACAACTTACACATAGGTAAGGCCCAGTTGTCTCATCTTTGGATCCTATTCTCACCCACCATCTTATCACACCTTAAGCATATCATTCCAGATCATTTGTGGGGAACCACTGCCATAAATACACACAAGAAAAGGTATCTCTAACAAACAATTGTCGAACAAACAAGAGCATGCACAGAAGAACCTTTTATAATACATGAGGCACACAGAATTGAACTTGTCTTTAATGCACTCAATCAAGCATTCAGTCAATTTCACAACTCAATCTCTCACACAAGACATATCACAGAAGACAAGATCCCTGAACTGAAACAAGATGTATAGCTCTTTACATGCATTTCTATTGTCAAAACTCCCAATAAGCCCAAAACACCACATTATATTAGAACACAACTGTATGCCACATAAAAACAAACATATCAATTTTGGCTGATTAATGGGCGAACAAGGTACAGAGTCATGCTATCAATTTATAGCAGCGATAGAGAGGTGCATATGTGGAATTCGAAATGAGGTGGAGAAAATAAACTTCATTCTCAACAGTCAGATTTTATACACAAGTCCTGCTTTTTTCATTTAAATTCATCGTAATTAAGGTAACTATGCATTGGAAACATTCGTTTTGTTTATTTTATGTACTTGTTCACAGTTTGAGTGATAGACCGTTATAATGTTATTTCATATTAAAATAATATAGGAGAAAAGGAAGAATTGGGAAAGAGAAATGTGTAGTTTTGTTCCCTTAACTGCCCACAAAGAAATAATTTTATGAGGAGTCTGACATGTGACTTGTCTAATGTTTCATGCAATTTTGGTCAAGTTCGGTGGTCTGGTGTTCAAGCTTTTCAACATTTAAAATGAGCGATGATCACTCTGTGAACCCTCTCATAGTGTGAAGTTCAAAGCTTTATAGAGAAAATACAATTAATCCCATGGCATTAATTTCTTCACAGGGAGGAAGAATATCCCCCTCCAAACATCAAGGGTTTATCAAAGTTGTTACCAGTCACTAAAACCGGCTTTAAATTCGCAGGAGAATGCATGATCTAAAATAGTCTTATCGGATCCCAAACAGTTATGCTCATGAAGCAACACGTTTGACCGGCCGGTAACCTGGGTTCAAGTTGACCCAGCGGTGCTTCCCGAGCAACTAAGAGGTCTGTGCTTAGTCGGCGTGTGGTGTGGACGTAGCATCCCTGAAATAACGACGGAACTCACTTCTGTTTTCTGCTGCTCTTCCCGCTTCCATTATTGACATTTTCAACATTTCCATTATATCTTTTTGCCATTGCATTGGTGGTCTTCCCCTTGATCTCCTCCCCTCTACCATGCCTTCCAAAATTATTTTTTCAAGTCTGTTGTGTCTTTTTATGTGTCCAATATATTTCAATTTCTGATGTCTTACAAAATTTTTCCAGCAGTTCTCCTCTACATTTATCTCCAACTTTATTGACCGATTTTTTCTGTGTTCTGTGCATGGTACCGGTATTCAAAGTATATTTCTGTAGCACCTCATTATAATCTGATATTTTAGAATATTCACACCACAATCTTATGTGCACCAAATTGCATTAATGTTGAATAATGGCATTGCGTGACCTTATTACTGCTATAAACAGGCCCAAATATACTATTTATACCTCCCATTTTGTGCAACTTTATAGCCACCCTATGTAATTTTTCTTATTTTGTAATTCTCTGACAAGGATTTGAAGGAAACCAACAATAACAGGTTGAAAGGTTGCTCTCTAGTAAGACTCATTGACTGAAAGCATCCTCCTAGAAAGAAAAAGAAAAAGAGAAAGATAGAAGATGTCCTGGTTTGATAACATCAAGCAATGGATGCAACTGGATACCCCTACCCTCCTGAGGTATGCTGAAGATTGAGCAGGATGGTGACAAGTGTCATGAAGAAAGACCCTAATGTCTCCTCTTTGACTGCACAGCTCAGGAGAATGAGTTGAGCTGAGCTGAGGTATAGTACAAATGTAATGTTTTAAAATGCTGGAAATGCTGGCATTTATGTATAATGATAAATACTATCACTGCAACATGAAATTGAATCACGTTAGTGTTAATAAAGTATAGGACAATTCTCTGGATGTCATGTATAAAAAGTAACAGTAAAATTAAAGACAGCTTTTCTTTGCATTTGGATTCACAGATAATACATGTTGACAATGTTTTACAAATCTGACCAGCAGCAACATCCAACATACAGAAGAAGACTTGCAGCCTGATGGGTTCAAATACCTTTGGTGAACTAGAAAAGCACTGTCTTAATTGCTAGGTACTCATTCATGCCTGAGTCACGCAAAGATTACAACATCA
>JAOYNN010031238.1:0-12709 GCA_025770095.1 Goniobranchus kuniei | reverse complement strand
ATTAATCAAAGAGAAGAACACATTGAATAAGAAATTTATGAAATCAAGAGATTCATACACAAGATCAATGTATAAAACGGTGAGAAATGGAGTAACAAAGAGAGTTTGTTTGGCCAGGAAACATTTAGAACAGGATATAGCAATGAGTGTTGAAACAAACCCGAAGAAGTTGTGTAACTATATCAATTCAAAAAGCAAAACAAGAATCGATGTCAGTGATCTTTGTAAAGACCCAAATAATCCTAAATTTGAGAAAGTGGAAGATGGCAAAGAGAAAGCAAACATTCCAGCAGACTTTTAAGTATACCCCAAAAGAACGCAAATGTCAAGTGGGAGAAGCTCAATGTAATCAAAGAAAAGATAGAAAATTTATTGAAAGATCTTAAATTAGACAAGACTCCTGGGATGAATGGAATGCACCCAACTATGTTGAAGGAATTGGCAGAAGAACTGGCATTGCCGTTAAGGAAAATATTTGAAAGATCGGTAGAAGAGAAAAAGGTGCAAGACGATTGGAAATGTGCGAGAATAAGTGCCATTTTCAAGAAAGGAGATAGATAAATTGCTGGAAATTACAGACCAGTCAGTCTAACGTCAATTGTTTGTAAGTTGCTGGAGAAGCTAGTAAGAGAGCATATCACCGACCATATTACGACAATAAAATGCTCTCAGGCAAACAGTATGGATTTATAGGCGGAAGATTCACAACTCTTCAGCTGTTGACTGTGCTCGAAAACTGACTGAGACCATAAATGAGGGATATGGAATATATTGCATTTATATGGATTTCCAGAAAGCTTTCGACACTGTGCCACACAAGACACTTTTGAAAAAGCTAGAAGCATACGAGATTGGAAAATAATCTATTGAATGGATAAGTGATTACCTGACCAACAGAAAACAGTAAGTAGCAATTAACAACCTAACATCAAAATGGCGTGAAGTTACATCAGGCATACCTTAAGGGTCAGTCTTAGGACCTGTTATGGACAGCGTGATTTTATGTACATGTAGATCTAATTATTATTATCATTGATTATTGCCCTTAGTTGATGCATGGTGATTGTATAGATCTAACACTATTGTATAACACTTGAGCTATTTCCCTTTTGACATTTTGTTTTTTATTACATAACACATGTTTGTATCCATTGGATCCTACTTTGTGTCCACCATCTGTATTGTTAATTCTCTAAGGTATAAATGTGGATGAATGAAAGGTCTTATATCACCTCTATGTTATATAACAAGTCTCTGTAATGTATTATGCAAAATGTGATAACCATTGATGATGTTCAATTGCTTTTTACTGTACATTGAAATTAGATGTATAATAAAGTAACTTTGCTTGAGATACCCTTGGTCTTCCCGATTTAGTTGTTCGCACCAACTGTCGACGAGGATGGGATCCCAAGCAAAACATCGGAGGGTCAACCTGGCGGTCCCGCTGCAACTGACGTAAAGGGTGGTGTCATCCGACACCCTTTCGTTACTTCTCTTTCAGCAAACAGCGGAGGGTCAACCTGGCGGTCCCGCTGCAACTGACGTAAAGGCGGTGTCACCCTACACCCTTTCGTCAATTCTCTTTCAGCCGCAGCAGTTCTACAAGCATGATAGACGCTACAACCTGCACCGATGGCGGCAAAAGAGATGATGGAGCTGATGAGGGAACAAATGGCCCAACAGCGCAAACAGATGGAACAGGAACAACGAATTCACGAGCAACAGATGGAGGCACTGATGGCACTGGTGAAGGAAAAATCGAAGCCTCCAGTTACCAACACTAAGTTCGACGAGTTCGACTCTACCTCTGAGCTCTGGTCGGACTACTGGTCTCGTTTTGAGACGTTCATCAAGGCGAACTCCATACCAGACGACAAAAGGGCAGAAATATTCCTGACCAATCAGTCAGGCATAGTGTACAAGCTTTTAAAGAACCTGGCAGAGCAGCAGAAACCACCTACTGATGTCAACCAGTTGGGGATCGACGACATCCAAACCTTCATGGCGGACCAGTACAACCCAAAGAGATTCATCGTCCGCGAACGTTTCAAGTTTTGGACATCCACTGAACGAAAGCCAGGAGAAACCGTTCACCAGCTGGCTGCCCGGATCCTACACGAAGCTGCTACATGTGATGTCGCACACATCCAAGATCCACTTGATGAGGCGATGCGGACACGCTTTGTTTGTTCTGCCAACGACGAAGCAACGATCAAGGCACTCTTCAATGTGAAGGACGATGACATACCCGGGGGATCGAGATTGCGGCTGAGATGGAAGAAGCATCAAAAGTCGCCAAGGAAACCATAAATGGGGACACCCTCACTGTTCACAAGCTGGGAAACAAGTCTCAGACTGAGCATCAGGCCGGATCTACCAAGCGTGCAGACCCTCGGCGATTCAACAAACGTCACAAGAAACAACCTTTTCTAGGAAAAGATTTCCGTTTGGCATTACCTCAGTCCCGGGATATTTCCAGGAAATTATGGATCACTTGACCCAGGACCTTCCTGGTGTCGTAGTCTACTTAGACGACATCCTGGTGAGCGGTGACGACGCTCAACAACACCTGAGCAATCTGAGGGGATCACTGCAACGACTACATGCCAGGGGACTGCGATGTCCACTTGAGAAGTGTTCCTTCGCCCAGCCCTATGTGGACTACCTGGGCCACTACCTGTCTAAAGACGGCGTAGCTAAAGGTCCCAAAGCAGATGCCGTCACTATGATGCCGGCACCAACTGTCTCCAGTCTCCGTGCATTCGTGGGTCAAGTGCAGTTCTATAACAAGTTCCTGCACAACGTAGCAACAACCCTGGAACCGCTCTACAGCCTGACACAGAAAGACGTTCTATGGCAATGGGGAGCAGCGAAGGAAGAAGCTTTTCTGGCAGTAAAGGACAGCGGACACAGTGCTTGCCCATTTCAATCCTTCACTGTTGGTGGGGATATCCTGCGACGCATCGAATGTGGGAATTGGTGCAGTACTTTTCCACAGATTCGCAGATGGATGTGAGCGACCCATCTGCAATGCCTCAAAGTCCCTGATGAAAGCGCAGAGAAACTACAGCCAGATCCAAAAAGAGGCACTGTCTATCTTTTTTGGCCTAAGCAAGTTTCATCAGTACCTGTACGCCCAAAAATTCATCCTGGTTACAGATCACAAGCCGCTCCTGGCCCTGTTTGGCCCCACAAACCGACTCTAGCACTTGCAACCAACAGACTGGCTAGATGGGCTCTCATCCTCAGCCAGTATCATTACTCCATCGAGTACCGCAAGACATCAGCCCACAGGAATGCTGATGCTCTGAGCCGCCTGCCAGCCGGTTCAGACCCCAACTTCGACAGGGAGGAAGCTGGTGACGACACTACAACCATCTGCACCATCAAGTTCATCAGCAGTCAGGTGTCACCAACAAACCAGAATGCCCTGTCCACTGAAACAGCGAAAGACACAATCCTAACGACGGTGATGAATTTCACTCAGCATAGATGGCCGAATAATATTCCTAGGTTGGTCAAGCCTTTTTCAAGCAACAGAGACGCCCTCACCGTGTCAAATGGTTGTCTTTTCTACGGCCCAAGAGCAGTCATCCCACATAGCTTGCAGCCCCAGATCTTGAAGACCATGCATCTGGGACACTTCGGCATGCAAAGAATGAAGCAGCTGGCCAGAACTGCAGTCTGCTGGCCGGGTATTGACGCAGACATCACCGATGTCTGCCGAAACTGCATGTCCTGCAACGAGCACCAGAGGATGCCCCCTAAACAGTCAACGCACCCCTGGGAGACTCCTGGCACGCCATGGTAAAGTATCCACATCGACCATGCAGTCAACTTCAAGGGCCAGAACTGGTTAGTTGTGGTAGACGCTTTTTCCAAGTATCCGTGCATCCACCCGATGAATTCCATCACCACCAAGGCAACCACTAGCAAGCTGGCCGAAGATTTCTCCCACTTCGGTTTTCCAGACACCCTTGTCACGGACAATGCTCAATGTTTCGCTTCAGCTGAATTCAAGACTTGATGTGAAGAGCGTGGTATTTTACATCTCCAAGGCGCCCCACACTACCCATCCACCAACGGCGCCGCTGAGAGACTTGTGCAGACCTTCAAGCAGTCTATGAAGAAATCGAGCGTTGCACTTGCCGAGGCATTGCAAGAATTCTTGCAGTTGTACCGAAGGACGCCGCTGGCCTATGGTTCTAGTCCTTGTCAGCTGTTGAATGGCCGGCAGATCAAGACCAAGATTGACATGATCCTGGAGAACAAGGAGCCGATCCGGAACCTTGATGTTCCAGCACCACCCGCCTCTCCTTCCGGTTTCAAGGTGGGTTCAGCCTGTTTTGCCCTTTCATTCAACCGGGGGCAGAAAGACAAGTGAGTTCCAGCCGTGGTCACAGAAACCCATGGCCATAGACTGTTCACGGTGAAGACACTTAGAGACAATCTTACCTGGCGCAGACATGAGGACCAGCTACGCACCAGACACCTGAAGCCGGCCCGGAATCGTCAGTGGTGAGATGACTAGATCTAATTGTTGTTTTGTCCTGTGGTGTCCTGACTAGGTCTTAGCGACAAGAATTGGCTTGGGCAACTTTGACTGTAGTTCCCGGGGACATTTTCGACAGGACTGTTGCAACGGACCGGCCTGTGCGACCTTAGGATTGACAATGGACAGGCATGTGCGACTTGGACGATCACTCAAGGACATAGACTATCACTAGCTGTAACCCTTTTACGTCTGACCGTTGACTGCATAACTTTCAGACTGGTGGGGAGGTGTTATGGACAGAGTGATTTTATGTACATGTAGATCTAATTATTATCATTGAGTATTGCCCATAGTTGATACATGGTGATTGTATAGATCTAACACGATTATATAACACTTGAGCTATCTCCCTTTTGAAATTTTGTGTTTTATTACATAACACATGTTTGTATCCATTGAATCCTTCTTTGTGTCCATCATCTGTATTGTTAATTCTCTAAGGTATACATATGGATGGATGAATGGTCTTATATCGTCTCTATGTTATATTACAAGTCTCTGTAATGTATTATGCAAAAATGTGATAACCATTGATGATGTTCAATTGCTTCTTACTGTACATTGAGATTAGATCTATAATAAAGTAACTTTGCTTGGGCTACCCCTGGTCTTCCCGTTTTAGTTGTTCGCAACAGAGAGTAATAAGCATTCTTTGTAGGCGAGATGGCGCAACTGTTATTGCTTTGTCACAGGTCATTTGTAATGGTCTGTGGTCGGTGATGACATGAAAATGTCGTCCAAACAGAAAGGTATGAAAACGTTGGACTCAAAAAACGACTGCCAAAAGTTCCCGTTCAATGCATGTATAGCGTTGTTCGGTTGTTGTGAGGCTTTTACTAGCAAAGGCAATTGGCTTCATCTGATTGTTATCGTTGGGTTGAAGAAGAACTGCACCAACGCCACGAAGACTAGCATCACACTGGAGTTCCACTGATTTTTCAGGGTCGAAATACTGGAGGAGGGAGTTTTCTGAAACTTCCGTTTTAAGATCGCGGAAAGCTTTCTCATGGTGTTTTTCTCAAAGGAAACATGCGTCTTTTTTGAGTAAATCTCTTAGAATGGCTGTCTTGTCACTGAAGTTGGGTATGAATTTGGATAGGTATGTGGCAAAGCCTAGAATATGCTGTAATTCTGTCTTTGATGTTGGTTCTGGCATGTTTTCTAGGTCCTTCACCCTCACTGGGTCTGGCTTTATACCACTGCTGGTGTATCTATGTCCAAAAAAGTTACTTCTGTTCTTTTGATTTGACATTTAGATGAGTTGAGCACAAGTCTTTTTTGTTAGCAATTTTCATGAATTCTATCAAATTGCTGTCATGCTCTTCCTCTGTCCGACCATATCTGATGATATCATCTGCGATCCCACATGCTTTTGTACCAGATTCTAGGATCCTGTCCATCTCCATTTGAAAAATGTCCTGGCTGACAAGGAAGGCGTTCAAAACATTATCTTCCAAACGGGGTTTGGAATGGTGTCAGCGGTTGGCTTTCTGGATACAATTTGATTGACCAGTAGCCAGCCTTGGCGTCTAGCTTTGAGAAGAATTTTGCACCGGCAAGTGTATGGTTAATTTCCTCTGATGTTGGGATCCTGTGATGGGGTATAAGCTAAGCAATGCCTTATTCAAGTGTTTAGGATCCAGGCAGAGCCTAAGACTTCCGTCTTGTTTGGTCACATATGTCAGCGAGCTGACCCAGTTTGTTGGTGCTTCAATTTTGCGAATTACGTTATCATCGCACAATTTTTTTAGTTTTTCTTTTATTTTGTCCTTCAAGGCGATTGGAATTTTACGAGGAGGATAGATGTGGGGAGGGAAGTTTGGATCTACAACTAGTTTGTGTTCGTTTTGAATTTGCCAATTCTGTCAAATTGTTGAGGAAATGTTGCTGATAAATCATACACATCGTTTATGGGGGTAGGGTGTTATTTCGGGACTGTGGATTAAAGAGAGTTAATGCTTATGACTGAGAATTTTTCGCAACTCGGCAGGTCCAAGATTGCTGACCCGGGAACGTACACAAAGTAAGACGGGGTGTTGTGCGATTTGCTATTTTTGTACTGGCACTGAACATATGTAATACCGTAACACTTGATAAATGTTCATTGTAGGCTTTCAATCTTGTGTTTGTTGGGCTGAGTCTGTTGGTAAAAGGTTTTCCACTGTTATCAATATGAGTTGGATACATTTTCCTGTACAGCCTGAAGGGAAATGTATTCGCTTGGGCCCCTGTATCAAAGCTTCCCAGGCCCAAAGAGCGGGATCGTACCGGTGCAACGGTTTTCCCACGATAGCATTCTCACGCACAGGTCCATTTATGCAGTTCAAAGTTCATCTCTACGGCAGACACACCAAGAAGATGGAGACCTTCTATATGCAATCTCCCCTTTCCATACTTGGGATCCGCTGGCTGGACCACGTTACTAACCTTGAGGTCCTAGATTGTGTTCACGCCTTCAGCATTGAGTCTATGCTAATCAAGGCTCAATTCCAATGGACGTGGCATGTCATCCGCATGGAGGAGCGCCGTCTACCAAAGCGCCTGCCACACGGGGAGCTCTTGCATGGCAACAGAAATCAAGGCGGTCCAAAGAAGAGGTACAAACACATTGTGAAAGCAAATCTCCAGTTGTGCAAACTCAAGCCTAAACAACTAGAGGACTGTGCCAGTAATCGTACACACTGACGTACAATACACCATAAGGCTGCTAGAACATTTGAGGATGCTCGACGCCAAGAGTTCACTGGGTTTACTGATACCAAAGTTCGACGCAATAAAGCATCCCCAGCAGGGAATGCAAACATTACAATGGACTTCCGATGCCCTCACTGCTCCAGGCTCTGCGCCTCCAGCCTGCGGTTGCGAAGCCATCTCCGAGTGCACAGATGAGATTCTGATAATGCATGAACGTTTCGTCATTTTAGGACCTGAGGACAATCACCACATCATATTATTGTTATTTTGCCTGTTGAACAAGTCAACGCGATATGCTAAAAATCTGTAGTTTTATTGAATGGCATTTATCTTTTGGCTTGATTGAATTCGGAATGAATGGGATTGTTTTAATGTAAACATAAAATATTGTACATTCACCCATTGAGCATTTTATATAGCTCCTATAGAAATACTCTTTAAAAAAAATTTTTGCTAGATAAGATACATTTATGCAGAGGCGCTCGGTGAAGATTTCAGGCACTAGGCTGTATTCTAAGCCCTTTTGTGACCACCGATGTTTTTATGAAACATAACCCAACTCTACCTCAAGTCACAAAACAGAACATATATTATTTGGAACAGTAAGTTATTATCAGTAGTTCTAAATAGACATACTATGATTGTTAATTGTAGAGAAAATTCGCTCGCCTATCCTTGGGTTTTGCAAATGTTTCAATGCAAATCAATTGAATTCATTTCAATTCAAAACACTTTATTATCCACAAGGGAAATTTGTCTTTGTACAATGGATATCTTATTTATAATGAGAATCATGAAGATCATGACTATGATGATAATGCTAAAGGTAATGATGAAAAGGAAAAAGGAGGAGGGAAAAGGAGGAGTGGGTTATTAATGCTGATTGTGATTATTGATGACAGTGATACATTCTTACAAAGCATATTATACATGAAATATATAGACAAATACATACATCAAACATTTTATGCATACATAATATTATAAGTCAAAGGAAATTCTGAGAACAATGGATGCTTTGTCAATGATGATGATGATGAAGATGGTGATGATGATGATGATGATGATGTTGCAGATGATGATGTTGATGGTGACATGACGATAGTGATGGAAATAATGGTATGATAAAGAAGAAGAGGAGGAGGAGGAGGAGGAGGGAGAGGAGGAGGAAGAGGAGGAGGAGGAGAATGGTGGTAATGATTTGGATGACTGTCGTACATATCATACAAAAGAATGCACATATACACACTTATTACCTACGCAAACATTTATAGGGTTACATGATGCATTAAAATATCATTATAGCTAATTGGTACAATTTGAATACTTGGTATTCTATCCAACGGAGTCTCTTGTTATGATGTTTTGCTTTATTCTGGTTGACTGAGGACAAAAGAATTTTTAAATCTTGCAGTTCTGCATTTGTGTGATAAAAGCCAACTATTACTATGATGATGATGATGATGATGATGATGATTATGATTATTATTATTATTATTATTATTAAAGTTTCCATGCGTAGATCTAATCTATTCAACATTTGTGCCTACCCAGTTCTAAATGTCTGACAAAATAATTAAATGGTCCATACTTTTTCCTCTTTTGGTTCATTCTTTGGACCCCAAAACGTTTTCTTTGTTTCGTTGACCAGAAATGAGCTTTTAATGCTAAACAATGTAGCAAATCATTATTTCCATCATATTACGGACAAAAGATATCTATCCACACAATGTCGAACACCGTGCGGCGGACGTCCCTCATGTGAACAGAAAGTCTGCACGGCTTTGGGAAACCGTTGCGTGTTATAAAACGTACGTGTTTTAAACATGCTGCATGTGAACAGGCTTTAAGACGGAATCGAAGGGGAATAGTATACCCCTTCGATAACAGGAGATCGGCAAAAGGGCCGGAAGCACAATGTCAAATTACAGATGACCAGGACGACCAAATGGCACAATCACTAAGGTAAACAAAGTGGTGGTTGGGGGGTGGGGGGGGGTGACAAATGTCGGGTGATAGAAGTTAAATTTGCAGTATAGTTCTCCCAACAAAAGAGTAAACCAATATTTTCCCTGAATATAGACATAATTCAATAATCGCTCACACGCACACACATTCAGGGCGATATTTCAATAGATAATAGGTGTCACAAATGCAGGATGATATGAGATGAGGAATGAAGATGATATAATGTATTATGTAAAACTCCCAAACGTGTCCCCTCTCCCATTCGTGTCTGCCTCTCTCAAACGTGCCTGATATCAATAATTACTCGTCATGCGCAAACGAGCGCACCATTTTTTTTTCAAGTGTATAGTTCGTACGGCACTACAGTCTATAATTTTGATTTTACTACTAAACGAGCCCTCTTCATGGTGAGTTTTCGCCGAAAAGGTAAAACGAAAGCCCCCTTTGACAAAAGGTGGTAATCCGGAATCATTATGGTCATCGTTCGATGACATTCAGGCAATTACTAAATGTATATCTAGAAATGGAAATTAGGGACCGAGGACAATGTTCGAACACTTGAAAGGCCAAGGCCTAATTCAAAATACATTGGAGAGAATGATAAAAAATATCTTTCTCAATCCTTTTTTTATTTCGACACGGAGCACCTGTATTTTAGATCAACGGATCTCAGTACAGGTCGCAGGATTTGCTTAACCCGTGAAGAGCAGGAGAAGGCCGTCATGGAAAAGCATAAGAAAGATCACCATGGACCGAAAGCTATTTATGAAGATTTTAAATATTCCTTCTACCCCATCAGCAGGGAAATGATAAAGGTTATCGGCAAACAGCTACATTGTGAAGCCTGCTCTCAGGTGAAAGAGCTTCCAAGAACTGTGCTGACGAGAAGGAAAATCCCTGACACCTACCCTTACAGCAGATGGCAGGTTGACCTAAAGAAAGTACCAAGCAGCCATGGCTACAACTACGTTTGCAGTGCCATCGATTGTTTTTCGAGGTTTGCTTTCGGCGGAGCGACGAAAACAAGGTCCGCTAAAGAAGTAGCAGAGTTATTGTTACAAAAGATCTATCTTTACGGCCCGCCGAGAATAATTCAAACAGACAACAGAAAAGAGTTTAATAACGGTGACCTTGCTTTGGTGATAACACAATGCACCAAATGAACGGTCGTCCATATCACGCGCAATCCCAGTGCAGGGTAGAGAGGTTTAATAGTACATTGGTGGAGTTTTTTAAGAGGACCATCGATCACGAGGAGTCTTGGCACTTTCTGCTGCCTAAGTTCTACTATCAATACAACAACAGGGTGAACAGCCCGACCTTGCCAGCTACACCTTACCAGCTGTATTTTGGTAGGCCTAACATGTCTGCGGCCCATTGCGAGCTAGTGATGGGCATATCGAAATCGATGTGTCGATATATCGATATTTTTTCAATATCGACATCGTATCGAAATTTCGACAATATATCGAAAATTTTCGATATCAAGTTTTCGAGGAAAATTTGCATTTCTGCTTAGATGTACTTGATGAAACTAGGCCTAGGCTTTGAACCTATCAGAGAATGATGGATCTCGAAGACATTTCCTGAGTACAGGAAAATGAAAAAGGTGGAGGAGAGGAAAGTCAAACATCATCTACAAGCAAAAAAATGACTACATGTATGAGACAAAACAAAAGCAAAAATCATCTCACAAGAGAGGAGACAGAATTTCTAGAAACGTGCCATGTCGACCTTAAATCTGGTGAGGAGGAGGAGGGGGAGGATGGGGCGGAAGGCCCAAGCCACAAGCAACAGGACGATGGCACCTCCAATGATCATGAGAGCACTGAACGTGCTATCCATACTTCAGCAAGCAACGTCACAATAGGCCCGGCGGATACGGCTCAGTTGGGCACTCTCTCAACAACAAATTGCGTGACTGCGGCGGTACCAGTACCAGCAATCATGTCGGGCGTCAGCGAGTATTATAAGCAGCTGTACTTACGGTCCTTCGCCAACAGATACCCACTGGAAAGATTCGATAGTGTCGGATCTGCGTCTGCAACTAGATCTATTCCTAAATTCAACCCAGCAATTGGGGATTCGGTGCGATACCGACCAAATCACCCCATCGGGTCAGGAACGTTATCTCTACATCAGGCCGGTGGCGTATCGGCACAGTGATTGGAATACACGTACAGCCTACGCGGGGCACCATGATAACCGTTCGGGACAACAGAGATGCCTCAGTTTTCAATCTGCATTGCTTCCAGGTTGGAGAGAAAATTCAGTAGTTCCAATAAAATAGTTTTATATCGTCTTCCAAACTAGGAAACACTCTTGCTTATTTTTTCGTTGTTTTCGTTTCATCGTTGGTTTATCTACAAGTTTTTGTTCCCGTGCTGTAAAGGAAACAATACAAAATATTACAGGTCCACAGTAACTTATTTCCTTTAGGCCATAATCGCAGAGTGAGATGCCATTTGAAGAGAAACGCCATAGAATTGATAATAATCATGATACACGTAACTACTAATACACCATTGTCGTTCTCTCGCTCTTGAACGCGTACTTTTCACGGGTGTGCAATCGGGCACTAATGAGAGAGGAGACAGGTTTTGGAGTGTTACATATATATTGTATGCATGTATGATAATAATATGAGTGAATTAGTCTAGTCTAACAATACTAACATGATTTAATATATAGGGACAATAGGTCTACAATGAAATGTATGTGTTCTGAATAACTATGTAGGCAAGAATACCTAATGTTAATAGTGAATTACTACACTAGTTAATATGATATAATATGAATGAAACAATAGCAATGAATCCATGAGATAAAGTGGATGGGAAAGTCTCCAGGAAACCTACCAAGGTTACAACTATGATAAATAAAAGGTGATATAGGGCACAGCAAACCTGTATAGACTAAACGACAAGAAAACTATCATAGATCTACCTTTTATAATATTATATATGCATGTATGATAATAATATGAGTGAATTAGTCTCGTCTAACAATACCAACATAATTTAATATATAAAGACAATAGGTCTACAATGAAACGTATGTGTTCTGAATTTCTATGTAGGCAAGAATACCTAATGTTAATAGTGAATTACTACACTATATGATATAATATGAATGATACAATAGCAATGAATCCATGAGATGAAGTGGATGGGGAAGGCTCCAGGAAACCTACTAAGTTTACAACTATGATAAATACAGGGAGATATAGGGCCCAGCAAACCTATATAGACTAAACGACAAGAAAACTATCATAGATCTACCTTAATATGAGTGAATTAGTCTAGTCTAATAATACTAACATCATTTAATATATAAAGACAATAGGTCTACAATGAAACGTATGTGTTCTGAATGATTATGTAGGCAAGACTACCTAAGGTTAATAGTGAATTCTTCTTCTTTAGGTACTGTGTCTGAAACAGACATTGGCGATCATGTTCCTCCACTCATACCTGTCCTCAGCTAACC
>JAOYNN010031128.1:0-12711 GCA_025770095.1 Goniobranchus kuniei | reverse complement strand
GTCAAGCAAGCCATACACTCTGCCTCATACAACATAATGATGTGAACTGTGGCAAGTGTGTTAGAGAAGCAATATTGTACATTAATGCTATAACACTGAAATAGAAGAACTGTGGCAAGTGTGTTAGAGAAGCAATATTGTACATTCATACCATAACATTGAAATAAAAACAAAGTGTGAAATATAAAGGCACACTTTCAAAACAGATTTAGGAATGTGCAGTAAAAACAAATGTAAAATTATGAGATAATTCTGATGAAGACATGGTGACTAAGATTTGATACATTGTATGGATTAGGAAAAAAGAAAGAGAGAGAGAAGAAAGAACATTTAGCTTTACAAAGATGTAATGAATGAAATTAAGTTAAAGGAAATGATATCACAAGAAAAGATGGCAATCTTGTTTTTGTTTTGTTTTAGTATTTTGGTTGAACAGCTGATGGGGCATTATTTATGACTTTGACATCACATGTCCCATTTTTTCCACCAACCACTTGCACATCAATGGCTGACAATGAATTGACTTCCTGAGAATTTTGGTGTCCTTTATTCTGTTCCTCTGCCAACTGCATGGAAATTTTAAAGAACTTTAAGATGTTATATGCATAAAAAAACAACAAACAAACAATAAACTAATCTGATTCTTCTTTGTTACATGAATAATATAACAAAAGATTTATTTCATCTATACTACGCACAAAAAGTTAAGGATCACTTTTGTACAAACATTCATGAAATTTGGCAGATATGTCATTCCATGTTATATTGATTAAGATACAGAATGGCCTTTAATTTCAAGCAACTGTTTGGTGTGTACATTTGATCAAAGTGGATACGTATTAAAATGTGATTTCCCAAAGTCATTGAAGCTATTCCTATTGAAAAAATCAGAGCTTGTTTCTCACAAACTCTATATCTTCTGACCCCAACTAGTCCTATTCAATGCACCCTTCATTTCAAGCACCAGTTGCTGCAAAATCGTTTTTAATTATGACAATATGCCTGCCCTTTCCACAATGGCAGTGCAATAAGTATACACTAACTCACAACTTGACAATGTGTCTGGATAATAATAATATAATACATGAGCCTAAAATTGGCTTAGAGGGCAAATTTATACCATATATTAATAATGACAAATACATAGCATTAATACAATTCCCAAGGTAATTACGCCGAAAAACAATCCCATGGCTATATTATCCTGAGAGCAAAGAACAAACAAACGCTTACTTCCTTCTGCAATCTATTGTGCTCAGCAATAGCATATCCATATTTTGGTGATGTAATTCCAAACAACCAAGCAAGCTTTTCACCACAATAATCTGCAACTGTATCAAGAGAACAAGACAAATCCATTTCATTTTAGTAAAAGTTATACAAATGACAGCAACGTGGGAGATAAGGGTTTTGGTTGAACTTTCGATCCATGAGTTTGTAATTAGAAATCAAAAGGTCAAGATATCATACTTATACAATCATGCGCAAAAGTAACACAACACTCACTTGCAAAACAATAGCTTTAGAACATTAACTCAAAGACAAAAATCAAATAAACCTGTAGGAACTATACCTCATTGCACAAATTCTTAGACCTCAATGGAGGTTCTAAGATGATGCTTTTTTAATTGTTCTAAGAAAATCTGCTTTCCAAAATGATATCTAAAGGAAAACACGCTGAAATTAAAAAGTAAATCCCCTATCAAGCCATGTGTGTTCTGCACCATTGTGCATATCAATTTCCTTTAGCTCAAATAATAGTATCTTGCTCTTTATTCCCCTTTGCTAAGTACAATTTCTAACAGTTTGTTTACGGATATCGGTATAATTGCTGGATTTTGGGAGTATTTGACTGATTGAGGTGTCAAAACATTTGAAATTAATTGTAGACTAATGGGAAGCAACTTAACACTGAAAAGATATGAAAATTTGATAGCATAAATCTATTGAATGAGTACTTTATTACTTTTGTGTATTACTGTATAATGAATCTAAAAGTTTTTTTCATACATTAATAGATGAGCATGCTATTCTTTAATAACTTTTCTAATGTTATTTAATCATAGATCAAAGGATGAAGATACCATTCTTACATGTCTCTCCTTGTAGATTTGATCATAGATTAAAATATTAATACACCATTCTTTAACAACTGTCCTGTTTTTTCAAATCAAAGATCAAAGATCAAGGTATCACTCTTTCATAATTCCTCTAACAGATTTTATCATAGATTAAAAGATGAATACGCCATTCTAAACCAGTCTTCTAATATTGTTTACTCATGGGCCAAAAGGTGAAGATATCATTCTTACACAACTCTTCTTAAAGTTTTTTTCAAAGATGAATATGTCATTCTTTAACAACTCTTCTAAAGTCTTCTAAATCATAGATCATAATTTAAAGGTACTGTTTCTTCACAATTCTCCTTTTTCTCTTTCATAATAGATCATAAGGTAAAAATACCATTCATTCAAAAAAGAAAGATTCACAGATTTAAAACAATTTCATAATCAAGTAGAATAATAGTGCATTTTCATGCCCAGACAATATAAGATCCCTTCAGACACCAAACCTTATCATTTTGGTAAGATAAAGATAAGATAAGATTTTGGTCTCATAAACATCAAGTTTCAGTACATTGCTAAAAACAATTAAACACTAGATTGTTACCTGCTATAGATTTTTTGGCTCCTGAAGTCATGTAGTAGACAAACCACGGTAGCCACTGTAATGTTCTCTGAAGGAAACATAATGACAAGTAAACAACTCTCAGACCTCTATCATAATCTACTGGTTATTTTTGAAACAATTACCACTAAAGGGATTTTAGAATTATATACACATGTCCTCTAAAAGCAGACTTACTTTTTTAAATGAAAATGATATTGAAAACGGAGATTCAACCATAATTATAAAAAAGTTCAATTTCTTATTTTTATTTTTAGAAGGTCTCATTCATTAAGCGACTTTAAAATTCATAAGCAAAAGTATCAGGAAAAATTTTTCTCATACTCATATCTTATCCATTGTTCACAATAAAATTCTTGTTTTTTACAACAGCTTTCAGCTTTTGACATAGT
Source organism: Goniobranchus kuniei (assembly GCA_025770095.1). Taxonomy (NCBI): domain Eukaryota; kingdom Metazoa; phylum Mollusca; class Gastropoda; order Nudibranchia; family Chromodorididae; genus Goniobranchus; species Goniobranchus kuniei. Next base: position 9,631 of record JAOYNN010031128.1, on the reverse strand, counting down.
CAGGTACAACTAATATTGTGTAAGTATGTACAATTTCATTAGGATCAACACAAAACCCTAAAAGTTATACTAATATAAAGACAACCACCCCCATTTTGCACATTTCAAGCTTTTTCACGGATTTCGTTGGGATTATTTATGACTATGAGAGTCAGGTTTGTCATGATTTCTTTGCTACTGCGAATGCTTCATATCAGCAGACAAGACTAGTGCTATGATTGTTTACATATTTTCTAAAGCTTAGAATTGTTATCTCAACATTTTGCATTTTGTTTAAAAACACCGTATTAAAGTATCTTATCTAAAGAAAACAAAAGCAAACACCAAACACAAAAATCGACAATACAAGGACTCGTATCATTTGCTTCAATTTGAATCTAACCTTAGATCCAGGCAAAATTTATTCAGTTAGTCTAGATCTATGATCCTAGAGCTAATGTAGACATCTTGGCATGTTGTAGCACAAAGCGAAGCCTTAACAGATCGATTGAAACTCTAAATATAAATTGACGATTTAGCAGTGCAGGTTTTGATACTGTTGATTTTGACAATTGCTTACATTTTTCCTTATAACCTTAAAAAATAAATTGTATACATCCATGAAATTTTCCAGGTCTACTTTAATTTAATTGATGTATAGTGGTGAAATTTGCAATACAATCTATTGGGTCAATTTTTTGGTAATGAGAGATACCTTGTTACCTAGGCTGTGTCTTTCCACTGCAGGAAGTAGCCCTCCATCAGTCTTCTCCCTTCTGCCCGATCTTCCACTTTTCTTGGCCATATCGGCCCACCATATTCTTGAATGTCATCTCTCCAGCGTTTTCTTGATCTTTTTCCTGTTCTTGGCTGTCACAATGTGGTTCTTATAACGTGCCCCGCCACCTTACATTTTAATTTTGTGACTCTTTCTACCACGTCTGTTAATTTTGTTTTCTTTCTAATTTCTGCGTTTTTTATTTGGTCTTTAACACTTTCCTTTCCATCGCTCTTTGCGTTGCTTTGAGCTTGTATGTCATGGCTCTTGTTAGAGATCATGTTTGACATCCGTAGGTCATGACTCGTAAAACACATTGCTCAACTACTTTTCTTTTGATATTTATTGGAAGCTGTTGGTCCACAAAGATTTCCCTGTATTTTCCAAATATATGCCAGCCTCCTTTTATTCTCGTATTGATTTCATTTTTTGTGTTGTCCTCCATCTTTATTGTTTGTCCCAAATATTTGTAATCCTTCACGTTGTCAATCTCTGTATCGTCTATGTGAATTAGATCAGCTGAGTCTTTGTTCATCATAAATTTTGTTTTTCCTCTGTGTATTTTCATACCTATTTCCGAACTTTCTTCATTGACTACGCGCAGTTGGTGTACCATGTCTTTGGCTCCTTGTGTAAACAAAGATACATCATCTGCAAATCTAAGATATGTCAGTTTCTCTCCATTTATGCTGATTCCTTTACTATCAAGGTTAATATTTTTAAAGACTTCATGGATTGCAGCTGTGAACAATTTCGGTGATATCGGGTCACCTTGTCTTACGCCTCTTTTTACAGGTATTTCATCAGAAATCATGTTGACTATGTGTATTTTAGCTGTAGCTCCATTGTACACGTCCTCAATGATATTGACGTATGTTTCATTTCCTCCTTTTATTCTTAGTGCTTTGTATATGGTTTATGTTCAACCGAATCGAATGCCTTTTCATAGTCGATATAGCCTATGCATAGTGGCATTCGTTGCATTTTTCGATTGTTTGATTGACTGTTTGTAGATGGTCAGGGGTTGAATAAGATATTCTAAATCCTGCTTGTTCCCTTGGTTGATTTGAGTCTAAGATTCTTTCTCTTCGTTTCTGGAGTGTTCTTGTGATGAGTTTATACATGTGGGATAGTAGGCTGATGGGTCTGTAGTTTTTTTTATATCTTTCATGTCTCCCTTTATATGCAGTATAATCATTTTTGCTTCCTTCCATTCAGCAGGGATCTTTCTGGTTTGTAATATATTATTGAAGATTTTTGTTATTTGTTTGATTCCTCTCCTTGATAATGGCACAAAAAGGCACAAATCTAGATCCAAGCAAATCCAGGCCGCCACTATAGATCTAGAATCTAGATCTAAGCAGATCCAGGCGGCCAATCTAGATCTAGAATCTAGATCTAAGCAAATCCAGCTGTCAATTTAGATCTAAGCAAATCTAGGCTGTCAATTTAGATCCAAGCAGATCCAGTTTGTAAATTTAGATCTAGATCTATAAGGATCCAGGTTCTAAATTTAGACTTAAAATATTAAGATCTCGATTTAGGTATAGATTTAACAGAAACTGCGTGCCCTTGACTTGATTTAGTGGATAGACAAATCCTGGCTGGATCTTCCATACAAAATTACCAAATCAATGAGTAGGTGACATAATATGATAGAGAAACAGAGACAGAGAGACAGACAGAAACAGAGAGAGAAGCGTACCTAGGCAATCCGCACCCCTCTTTCCTACCTTCATGAGTGTAATTACGTAATTGAACAGTAATTTTGCTTTAAATTAATCATTAGGACATAACAACTCAAATTGGTAAACTTGTGTATTTAAGAGTTTTTGATAGCTCACTTACTGCTGGAGAGAAGATGATTTCGTTGTCTCCTGAAAAATATTTCAAAAACCACTTGCACGGTTAGACCACAACACCATCGATATGTAAATTTAAAATGAAAAAGCAAACACGAATTTTAAAAAGAATAGAATTAAGGAGGAAGGAGTTGAGGAACAGTCTAAATACCTGTAATGTGTAAATACCTGTAATGTGTAAATACCTGTAATGTGGAGAGCTTGGCAGCTAAGCATGGGATGGGTCAATTTTTGTCTTTGTGTAGTAAGACCAGACGTTTTAATTTGAGACCTTTACCTTCAGGCCCCATTTTGTGCAGACTGGTTTGTTTTGACCTTAGACTCATGACGTTATGGTTTGAATGTCAAACAGTAAATTACAATTATAAATAAAAGAATGTTTACTACTAGCTTATATGTAGATTACAACTAATAACATACTGATATACTGGGAAACAAAATAAGAATAAAAAGACAGCACAGGGTTAATGGGTGGGAAGTGGGGTGTGGTTGATTGAAGGACAATATCAAACTACACTTGTGGCACAGAGTAAATTCTAATTTAATTTATAAAAGAAAAAGCAAATGTACACAAAAATCAAACAATTTTTGCAGAAGCAAAAAAAACCTAAAAAAGTGTGGGGAGGGGGGTCCACGGCTATAAATATAAAAGGGCTTCAAATGATGAACAACCATCTTAAAATACATTGATACATATAATGATATCATTCCAATTCTACTGATGGCCTTGATGGAAGCTTTGACCCACATATTTGAAATCGTTGTACTTGCATGTAAATAAGCTTTGAGGGTGATTATACATCAAAATAACTAAAACGTCAAATTGTTATCCAAAAATGTATTTAGCAGGTAAAAAATACACAATTTCTTTTAAAGGCATTTCTAAATCTTGCAGTAGTTTGCCATTTTGTGTCTTTCTAAGATTTGGTATTAAAAAAAAACCAAACAAAAAAACAAACAAAAAACAACATAAAAAGCATCCAATGTTCAAATGGGTGACAGAAAGAGGACGGGGTATTTGACAGACTGATGGATTGTAGACAGCTTATTATGATGATAAGCCAATTATGAAGGCAACAGTCAAACAGAAATCCTTGTATTTGTATGTTTGTGGCTGTAAACAACAAAATACAAAATCATCACAGAACAATCAAGCTGCATGTGATTCATTATCAAGTCAAAAGTTGATCTTTGATTAATGTACACATGCCACCCATTATGACAACAAATCAAGAAGCACCTCTACAAGTTCAAGATATTCAATCAAAAACAGGGAAGAAATCAGAAAAAGAGAAAAAGATCAATTCTTACTTTGTAAAATGAGTGGCTCAAAGTGGGGGACAGGGGTCAACCTAAAGTGTACTCCTCAAACGGAGTGTTGGAAACTGAGAACTGACAAAACCTTCTGGTCAAGCAAAACAAGGGTCATTCCATGGTGTGAATATTCCTACATAGTGCTAATACAAACTTCTCTATTTGATCAAAAGATTTTAAGGCCAAAATAAAGACATTTTGATCATTCCCATTGCATTTGTCAAGATCTAAGGAAGATGACCACTTCATGTGTAGGCAAATGTTCTAATGAGTCTCATCAGTCATTTATTTACATATCATATTTTGCAGAACTGTCTGAAAAAGGCCATCACAAAATCATGGCAAAATGATTCATATTAGGCAGCAGGGCCCATGATATGCAAAAAGCTTTTAATAATAACAACTGTCTATACTATAAAATCAATTTTCAAGTGAAAAAGTTCACAAACCATTTATGTATATTACGACGAATAAAGGCTCCCAAATTCTATCAGAAATGTATACACATACAAGTGATTCTACAATGTACAGTTGTGTGAGTTATTCTACAAGGTACAAGACTGATAGTGAAGTGTGCCTCTCTAACACCTACAATGGAGCAGACATTCTCTATAGCCATTTTCCTGATAAAATACAAATTTACTTTCAGCGATGTAGAATAATAAAGATAGTGTTAAAAAAAAAAGTATCAGTATGTAAAAGTATGCTATGGAGCAGACTTTGCCATAGACATTTTCCATACATCCAGTAGTTTAAATAGAATGAAAATAAAACTACCATCACCACCAACGAAATATACAAAGAAACCCTCATTAATCACAGAGTAATGACTGAAAATCCACACAGTCATATTGTACTGAGGAAAATAGTCTCTAAATAGTCCGTTAACTCTTGGATACCAAATGAAACGAAACAGAAGAAAACAACATAGAAATATAAAGACAATTATAGATTAAGCAAACAGTCAGAATTGGTATGGCATTTAGAGAGTTAGAGGGATTGATAGAGAGGAATGGATCGGAATCAATTCTCAAACAAAATAGATTTCATAATACATATACATGTATATATAATATACATATAACATCATTTTGCAACAATTTGCAACCCTTCAAAGAAAACAATAAAGTCTAACTGATAGCATACCCTACTGTGTAGATGCTACACGTCCATTAATTGCAAAACATAGACTTTGATCCTTGACAGGCCATGACAAAGAAATGAGTGCAGCTTTATTTTGACTGTTAAAAGAATATTCCTTAGGATGAAATATAAATCCCAGTCAAAACTGAAGTTAAAAAGTTACATAATGAACTCCTTGAAAATGGAAAGAACTAAAGAAATCTTTTTTTTTTTTTAAATTGGGGATTCAAGGCTTCGTACTGTAAAAACATATGTTTGTGACACATTCAAAAAGCTCTCTTCTTACATGTAAGTTTTCATTTTTACTTTTTCTTACACTTAATACCACACTTTTGCTTTCATCATTCCACCTTAGATAAGAAATCTAAAATGATTGAAGCATCTTTCAAAACTACTTCATACATTTTACAGAGAAATATTCATGAAATGATCCTTAAAAGAACTTATCACAACCAAGTTTTTATCTGTGATCAACAAATCTTCTTGCCTTGCTTTGTGTGACATCATTGGTTTTTAAAAATGTGGTTCCCCCTCTTTTCAATCCAAAGCAAAAGTGTTATCACGTATTCATTCCACTGAGCCAAATTCATCTTCGACACTGGTTTGTAGCATATAAAACAAAATGTTTTCTTTATCTGAGATGAAATTGCTTCTTTATCTTTGGTTACTAGCAGAGGACAATGAATAACCAAGCCAACTGTCACAAAGACCTGAAACCAAGGGGTTTATCATTCACATTTAAATATCAGTATTTCTTAGCCTCATGTTATCCAGACTCTTTGATGTTGTCCTTCACATAAATGTTTAGTCGTACATGAGCATCTGACTTTTTCTCACTTAGGTGAATTAAAATAAATTCAAAATTACTTCAAGTCACTTCTAGTGCAGAGAAATTTCAAATGCTGATTCACATCCTATCCAAACCTTTTGAGAAGGAATCTTAAGAACCATTGGATTCAAAGTCTCAAAACAATTAGCAACTTATTCTTTCTATACTTTTAAAAAAATTATTTCAACAGGGAAAGAAAATGGCAGAACATAGAGAAATCTTAGCGATAAAAGACTTACTACAATAGATTTTGTAAACAAAAACATCTTATCATGGATGATTATTTTAAAAAATATTGAACATTCACAAAATACAAATATAATTTTCTTGATGTATTTCTCTCTTCATCTATTCAGCGCTCATGGAAAGAAGGGAGTTGATGGCTGAATCTTTGTTGCCCCTGTTGGCTTCCAACACAGATTTGACAACTTCCTCTTCCATGTTAGGAAACATATCCTTGACCTGTGATTTTTCCAAAAGACAACGATTAAACAAAAAATCGAGATTTCAGATTCATGATTGAAAAATGTATAGTTGTTAGTTCTCATAATGGTTTACTGATACAATCTTAATGAAATATTATTAAATTATTCATCTTGAGATTATTGGGCTTTTCACCAACAAATAATAAAAATTATAAATAAATTCCACTAGGACAGGATGAACTCAACGGGAGATGGCCACTAAATTTGCCTCCTTTCCTTCATCAGCAAAAATCCCCCGCACACCCTTTTCTGAGGAGACAGAGGAGAGCCTGCCATAAGAGACAGAAGAGATGAGAGAAGAAGCTCTCACTCAACACTTCCATGCCTCATGCTATATGCCTCAAGTGAAGAAGACACTGGGTAAAAAAAGATGACAAGGCATTGAAATGTGTAAAGAAGAAAGCCATATCGGCCTGTTGATCGACCTAACAGTCAATTAGCACCTATTCTTTCCACTGATTGTCGCAACACACATTGTGTATTTCAAAAAATGTAAAATGTAAGATGATCCTCCAGCTGGAGGCCTCTACATCAAGAAGAAAAAGAAGAGAAGAAGCCTTTCTGACTAACAACAACACATAGACAAGAGCAAGAAAAAGTTACACATGAGAACATCTGTGGTTGATAAATGAATAAATTCCCTGCTTTGAGAGGAAAAGAGAAACAAAGAGGCTTAAGATTCACATTAAGAAGCAGCAAAAAGGTAGAAATCTTGTCATAATAAAACAAACAGTGGAAACCTGATACAGTACTAACGCTCTAAGAATACGGTCTGCCTACAACCACCGTTTTTCCAGACAACAGAATTTTTTCTATATAAATTTGCCCCTTAACAACACGCCCCCAGTCCTGCTAACAACACGATTTTGAACAAAAACTTTTACTTTCTAATCTGACAAAATTTATTTCATTTGCTAATAGACCTCCCACTTAATGCATTAATATCCCAGTACATTTTGTGTTTTCTGATTAAGCTATACATCTCAGCTTTTATTAGAGGTTGATAGGGATGTATATGTACCTGCCAGTCCAAAGATGTCATTCTGTCCATGTGGACAAAGCAAATATTGTCACGGACCAGCTGGGCAGGACGTCAACAAAGACATGGCTCTAACTACCATGCAGATGGCAGACGGAAAGGTGCCTTTCTGCCCAGTGGACAAAGCAAACAATCGTCAATGTCCAGCTGGGCAGGCTGTCAACATAACACATAGCTCTACCTGCCAAACAGCAAGGCATAATATGGTGCAAAGGTATGGCGACAGGGAACACAATGAGTTTACACGGACATGTCTTCTAAATCATTCATCGCGTAATGAATGTTATGAACCAAGTGAATCAATTAAATCAATGTGGTGACAGTGAATTAGGAAACATTCCTGGACTTGTTGTGCTTGGTCAATTGAGTGACTGGTCTTTGGCACCACCCCCTCACCCATAAGGCTACACATTCCTTGTTAAGCATGTTGGGATTTATTGCATGATTGACAGGCTAGGAAAGAAATGAATTGATTGGATTTGATTATGTCGTTAGCCTTTGAGATTGTGTATTTGATTGGTTGTTAAATGAGAGAGTAAGAATAAATAGGTGAGAACAACAGCAAAGAATCCGTCTACGTGCATGGTCCATCTAACAACACTATATTTCAATCTCCCCGAGCATGTTCTTAGAGCACTAGAACTGTATGACGAAATTTCATTTCTGAAGAAACAAACAGAAGGCCCATGCTTTTTCCTTATTATTCTTTTGTATTTCTAAATGGATATAATGAAAGAAGAATTCACCCGATTTTGGTTATAACGACAAAAAATTCCCGTGCTGACCTGCTCTGTCCAATGACTGATCATAAAGCCAGAGGCCACGAGGCAGCCAGGCAGCCATGGCAACCAGATTTTGTCACTGTTGAACATACCTCACATGGACGCATCATCTTGTCATTGATAAGATTAAAATTAAGATGCTCATCACACCTCACACTCAGTGCACACATGCCAGCAGGCACAAAAACCGTTGTTTGCAAAAGTGAATTCTTGCGTAGGCCTGTACACTATGCATGGTAGGCTTAGTAAAGGCTACATACTATACGCAAACATTTGCACTTGCTTGCTCACTAGCGCGCGCCGGCATGAGAGAGAGAGATAGAGAGAGAGAGACAGAGAGAGACAGAGAGAGACAGAGAGAGACACAGAGAGAGAGAGAGGGAGGGAGGGAGGGAGGGAGGCAATGTCTATGGTTTAGCTTTGTCTAGGCCTATGATGACTAAGCTTGCGATGTGTCCAGAACTTGAACTACACACATACTAGGGTGTAGCGTGTAGTTGTACACCAAGGTGATGTGAATAACAGGGCTATTTCCCTTGGCGAAAATTGATCTCTGATATAAAGACATCCACATAGAAAGAAATAAAATGGTCGGTCCCTTGGGTTTTGTTAAATCAGGTTTCCACTGCATATATGCATACATATCCACAAAATATAATCACCATTTTGAGGTCATCTTCTGTGTACAATGGCCCTCTGGGTACCTGTTGTTGTTGTTGTTGTTGTTGTTGCTGTTGTGGATAGACTGCCATTGGGGGGACAATACCTAGTGATGGATATAGTCCAAGCATTTGTCATGATAAAGCAATACATCAATGCTAATTTCTTATCAATGCCTGCAATTTAAGCTGAAATGATTTTTTTTCTCTATAAAAAGCCCTTCTAAATGCTGTCTCAATGTCCATTTTCACCTTTACACTCATATCATCTAAAAGGCCCAGTTCCACAACCCAAGCACCCTCCATTTTAACTCACTGGAGACGTTTCCCGTACATGTGACGGGATCGCCGATATTATCACTGAAGACGTTTCCCATACCCCCGACCGGGTAAACATTGAAAACATTTTACGCCAAAACGGTTACCGTGACAGGTGTGGGAACCATTGCTAGCGCAAGCGCAGACTTTGTTTTGATTATGATGCGATTTCTGGGAGTTATCGTTCCTGAAGGGAAGTCACTCATATCAGATTTATCGGCGAGCCAAAACAAAAGCTACACAAACGTAAACACAGGTTTTTTCATAATGACATTTAGAATGAATATTTTTACGCTGTTTAATGATGGAAATAGTGATTCTTCCGATCTTGATTTGGATTTAGACGACATAGATCCGCATTATGTACTAAATTTTGGCAGTGACAGTGATTCATCAGATGATAATATGATTTGCAAATTCTCAAATTGACAGAATTTTACAAT
>JAOYNN010031127.1:0-18855 GCA_025770095.1 Goniobranchus kuniei | reverse complement strand
TAGTAGTAGTAGTAGTAGTAGTAGTAGTAGTAGTAGTAGTAGTAGTAGTAGTAGTAGTAGTAGTAGTACTAGTAGTAATAGTAGTAGTAGCAGTAGTAGTAGTAGCAGTAGCAGCAGCTGCAGCAGCAGCAGCAGTAGTAGTAGTGTGAAAATCTGAATCATGAAGCTACTGTATTAAGTAACACTGAATTCAGTTTATGCTTGCAACGGCAATTGAACTTGTCTCATCTGGAAGAAAAAATTGTTATTTAATACAATTCAAATGGCAGGGTTATGCAACTTTTCTACACATGCCATCTCAAAGTCATAAGGGGTTAAGGAAACCCCAGAATTATTTTAAGTGTTGAAGGTCATTCTTAAAATGACTTCATTTCACCTTAATAAGACTAATTTAAGCAAAGAAATTGATAAATTAAAAACATCTGATTATGACATGGATATCCTTACACATGAGAAGACTGAGACTGGACCCTGAAGGATGAATGTGTATGATACATCATATTTCTGGGTATTCTCTCTACATTTCCTGAATGTGAAAAGTAAGGCAGGTATTGAATGTATATCATTTGAGTTACTCAGTTTATGTATCCACAATGAAGGCAAAGTCTTAATATTTGGCTAATAATGGAATGACAGGGGACTTGGATCATAAACCTCAATTATTCTATATTGATCTTTTATGGTATCTTTTGTCAAACATCTCTGTCCATATGCCCTTATATTGTGCTTCCTTTTTTTCAGGCAAGGTTCTCAAGCCTCTTTAATGGTCAAAGAACTTGAAGGGCCTTCCGTTGGGGATGGAGGGGCAGCACATTCCAGCAACACCCAAAAGTCCTCCACTGAAAGTAGAAACAATGCTCAAATGCCAGAAGTTGAGACTATTTCAGCACCAAATGTATCCATCACAGAAGATACACATGCTGAAAGCTCAGCTGAGAATACTCAACTTTTGAAACCTTCTGACGTTGATGAAAATGGTCCATCCATTGAATATGTCAATGAAGGATTTGTAACAACTGTAAATGAATCAGTCATGGAGGACAGCAATGATCAAAATGGAAAAGATGAAGATGCTTCAGAAAACGATGCTATGGATAAGAAAGAAGATAATGCCGGTAGTGTCATTATGGCTGATATGCCAGCAGGTGAATCATCTACTGAATGAAAAAAAATGAAAATGGACATGGGTTTCAGCAACATTCTTGTTGCAAGATATAAATTGTTTGTTTTTTTTTAATATTCTGTGTTCTTTCTTTGCATGATATATTCTCTTTTTATTCATGTTGATATTTTCTCCAAGCTCTCTTGAACAATCTATGACTTGAAAAGCTTGATATTTGTATTTTCTATCATATTCACAAAAATGTCTTGTATTTATATCAGATATTGCAAAAATATATTCATATTATCTTGTGGTATAAAAGGCTGTGATAATTTATTAATGAAGGACAATAAAATCCTTGCGGACTTCTTATTTTGACTCACATCAGTACAACTGTTTTACAGACTCTACATTATGTTTGGAGGGAATTTTAGGATGTCCCTTCCTGATGGAGAAAAAAAAATGAAAAAGGGAAGAATCTATTGATCTCCACAAATAGATGGCAAAAAAAGAAAGTTGTGTATGGGTTTTTGAGAATTTTTCTTTGAATTCTAAGTGGCTTAAGCTGTGATCATATCAAACATGTCTGTGTACATATATCCTTGTTTCATGTTTGCAATAAACTATTGCTGTCATTTCCAAGCATTCAGGTCAAATAACTGTATAATTTTTTGGATGTAAGTCTTTATGTAAAAACAATTAAATAGTCCAAATGAACAAGTTTATTAAATTAATATGATATTCACAAAAGTCAACAAGAAATATTAATTCTAAATAATGGTGATGGAGCAAAGCAGTATTTAATAACATTTTTTCCCATTCTGAAACATTCATTTCGTGATGTTTAATGCTTGGAGAATTATGGGGCGATGTCTTTTTTTTAAAATGGGAAATCTGCCGCATGCTAATTTATTTTTGTTTTTATGTAAATTACACTAACCAATGCAATATGAAATTGACAGTTCTCCAATTGTGAGATGACAGTAATATTTCCTGTTAATCCATATGCAACTTATTTGTGAAGAATGAATATGGACAATAGAAATATTGTTTTATTTTATAATTTTTTAATGTGTGCAATAGTGATAATTCTATTATGAAGCTGAGACCGTTAAAGACTACAAAGGAAAACTGAATTCTCTTCTGATTTCTTTTCACTATGAATGGTAAAGAGCTCATGTCCTCTTCATTAAAAGTATAGACTTCAGTGTATGGTTCAATTAAAGCAGAAGTAAAAACAAAACCCGACAAAAACCTACTAAAGATGCTGAAATGGTATTATTCTAGAGGTCAAGATTGTCTTTTTGACTATGTCTGAACACATGATGTGTATAATGTATACTACTGTAATTGTTTGATTTTAAAAGTAAAAAGTTTAATGTAGGTATTTAGTGTCCAGTGCATAGAGCTTTATTGTGCATGTGCACTTAAAAATGTCAACCATTATTATTATTATTATTGATACAAAATCGTAACAGCAGCTTCAGAACAGTGAAGCATTCTACTTAACTTTTGATGTAGCATAAGTATATTTTTTAACTTTGTCTTATAGATATGTATGAAGAACATTATAGATCTGTGACATCATTAAGTATATTTTAAAACTTTTTGTCTTATGGATATGTATGATCAACATTATACATATGTTATTATATGCAAATTATCCTATATTGACACCACCTTAAACCTAAAGCTTGATTTTTTTTATTGGAAAGAGGACATATTTGAATCTTTTGAAAATGGTAAAATTTTAGTATCATTTCTCTATAATTTTTATTTACATTGAAATGTGGAGCTATGAAATTCAACCATAAACTTTCTTCCTAAAAGAAGGGAGGTATTTTAAGATCACAAATTTCTTCTTGCAAATGCAGCTACTTTTCTCTCCTGTTAAGCCTTAGGTTTCATTTTCTCTGTATTTAAACATTTACACCAATTTTAAACTCTTTGGACAACACACTCTCCTAAATCTCAATGAGAATGCAATAAGTGCTGTTCTGATCAATTGCACAGCTGGAGTGTGATTCCAGATCTGAGTCTCAGTCTATAAAATATGTTTTGTTGTACAATTTTCATCTGTATTTCCTGGCATAAATAATGAGCCATGCACTTAAAGACTATGCTGATTCCAGAAGCATTCTGGGTAGAAGAATCACCAAGCTTTGCTGTGCTGAAGAAATTGGTGACTTTTGAATTTAAAAATCCGATATAAACAAATTATAGAGCATCATTCAGATTTAAAATGGCAAATTACTGTGATTTTAAAAAATTAACATTTCTCAATCAACTTGGCCCTGCAAAACAAAATCTTCAGAAAGAACTTCAAATGTATATGATAGCAACATGTATGAAGTGCTGTCCTTAAAAACAGGGAAAATCTTTAGAGAGCACTTCAAACATAATAAAGTATTGGATCATAATGCATGGGAAAAAAAAGGTAATCTCAATAATCGCTTGCAAAAACATCTGTTGCAGCTGCCAGGCTCATTATCATATGAAATTCAAGGCACTTCATGTGAGACACAAAGTATGACTAATATAGTATAGGAATTGGTGGTGTCCATCTTTTTGTATGCATGTGAAACAAGGACTCTTACAGCTGTTCTTCAAGCTAGAATTTTGAGGCTGTGGAACAAGATGCCTTCACAAGTTCTTGGAGTTTCATGCAAGGACCAGAAGGTAAATAAAGAAGTGCAGGGCACAATTCCACAATGTATATGGATTTCAAAGTTCTATTACTGGGAGAAATCATATACATAGACGATGCAGATTTCACTGGGCAAAGTCACACCAACATTGACACCATACAAGAAGTGCTACATAAATAAAAATTGAATGTAAATGCTGACAAAACAGAGTTAACAATGTTATCAAGAACTAATGATGATTGGAGAGAAGTTAAGAAACTGGGTTCGCTGGTAGGGACAAGCAAAATATAGAGATAAGAAAACATCTATCGAATGTCGCATTAAACAAACTCATCAATGTCTGGTTCCGAGGTGACAAGATCAAGCTGAGTACAAAATTAAAATTGTATCAAGCATTGGTGAAATCACTTCTTCTTGACAATTGCGGCACATGGGCACTACTGAAAGCAGAAGAAGAAGGGTTGAATGCTTTCCATCACCAACAATGGAGGAAAATACTCAAGGTATGATACCCAACACTAAATCAAATCTCTGTTAAAAAAATCAATGAAAGACCAAATGTCACCAACATTTTAGAAGAAAGATGACATCTTTTTGGACATATTTTAAGGAGACTGAAATCCCCTCTGAAATATGACTGCATAATTTCAGAAATGTGAGCAGCATTTAGAGGACAGCCGATAACTGCCTGTCTTGCTATTCCAAAACCTCAATGCACTGAAAAAAAAAGTCACCCTGAAAACAGCAGAAGATCCACAACAACTAAGGGGATTAGCCAGTGATGTGACTTGGTGGAAACAGCCGAGACATGAAAGGCTCCTACGTAATTAAGTAAGTATATGGACTTCTGAGCCATTATCAATAATCATGAAAAGAACGAAACTGATGTTATGTCCTTGGTATAAGATTTAATAGGCTGCAACAAGTGTGAAGATGTGGAAAACAGAGTGAAGAAGTGGACTGCTAAAATTGAGGAATGGACAAACCATGTGCTCAAACTCGGTTCTTGTTTCGTAATCACCAGGAATGGATCAAACCGGTATTTAACTCCTTAATGGAATACTTGGAGAACTCAGTAATGGTCAAGGGAAATATGAGATGAAATATTTATTTAGAGAATTTTGATTTTATACAGCTCTATATTATTGTTATGATTATGATGCTGCTGCTGCTGATGATGATTATTATTATTATTATGATTGGTCAAAATTTCTGAAAACTTTGTGTTTCCACTTCCTTGCTTAGCAGCTGGTTTGTTTTCTGAAGGATATTCAGCATTAGGGTTTTCCAACACTTTTTATAATTTTATGAAGTGTTTGCATTGAAATCATGAAATATTGAAACTCAATTCTTTACATATAATCATTTATTAATAAAAATTTCTTTTACATAATTCGTCTTTTGTCTTTTTGGTTTTGAAAATGAAATGCTTGTTATAAGATACTGTCTTTTAAATATTATTTTATGATCATAATTCTTTGTATTGTAGCACTTAACGTAAGAAATCTACATTAGGGATGCATTATAGAAGGTGTCACAAAAAAAGTGTTCTCTGCAAAGTCGCTATGAATTCGTGAAAAAGGCAGCTACAGCAGCAAAAATTTCATACAACCAAATATATTTATGGCCAAAACCTTTGGGAAAGTTCGTAAACATTTTTATAAAAACGTGGAAATGGTGGCGAAAAACAAAATATGGCCCATTTCCACATCGAGGCCAAAATTAAATCTATGCGTTAAAATTCAAGGTCGATTAACTATACAAAATTCAAACAGAAATGAAGTGAAAGTCTGACTCTTTCAACTTTCAAGGTGTGTAAAACAATAACAAGGAAGTAAATAAAGGCATACTGAATACACTTTCCAAGAAAACAAAAGCTGTATTGATCGTTTACACATGTTGGTTTGCTGATTCCTCTGCAGTCAAGTTCTTCCCAAAACTTCTGTAGCACTGAAATATAGCACTATTTTGTCACCTTTTCGGGATTTCCTTCCTCATCCTCAAATCAGAAATGGCCTACAAGTCCACTAGCTTTGTAAGCCATCCATGCCGTGCACTTGATAGAGTATAAGGGACGTTCGTGTACATAATCGAGTGGATGGATTGACCAGTATACCCAATTTTTCGAATTCACATCTCTTACGAGCAAAAAATGTGCCATGTTAAAAGACCATATGTTCTCTATCCATCGTATCCATTTCCTTGTTATTGCATTACACACTTCCAAAGTCTAAAAGGTCAGGTTTCTGTTTGAATTGTGCACAGTTACTCGATCCTCTTGAGTTTTAACGCCTATTTAATTTTGGCCACTTCCATGTTTTAAAAAAGGTGTTTACGAAACTTTGCCAAACGTTTTGGCCATAAATACAGTAGAACATGATCATAGCGGGACTTTTCGTTCCAGAAGAAAAATCCCGCTATAGGCATGTTCCCGCTATAGGAATACAGAGGGTCTGGATCTTGTGTCTATATGCACAGTATTGATGTCACTCTCTCTTCTTTCTTGTTGCACGCCACGGCACACTCAATGTCTAGGCCCTAGATCTAATCTCGCCAAAAAACAAAAAACAAACAAACAAACAAAAACCCTCACACACAAATATACTGTCTTACAAACTTCCACGCTTTGGTCACTCATCCATCCTACACAGTCACCCTTTGCTTCAACTTCACCCGTTTCCCTCATTCACATTACGTAAAACAGTGTTTACTGGCAATCTAGATAACTACAATCTAGATTCTACAACTCTACATTCTCGTCAATGGTGCCACTCACTCATCACATAGTCTAGCTAGTCAATAACAGTGCCGAACACAGCTGACTGGCCAGTTTGAAGCCACCTACTCCTACAGTCACCCCCCCCCCACACACACACACACACACACACGCACACATCCTTACTCCTGACCCCACTCAGTGAGCGCCAACACAGGTTCATTAGGGTTCGGCCAAGAGCTATGGTCTAGAGTAGTTGCAGGCTGAGGACATTACTTTGGTACCATATGCAAGGCTTACCAAAAACAAATTGGAAGAAAGAAGGAAAGAAAGAAAAACAATGCAATCATCCCCGCTGTATCAGTGTTTGGGCCTTTTCTTGTCCAGCTAAACCCAAGCACAGGTAATAGATTGTACAAAACGGAAAAAAGTAGATTGCCCCTATAACGGGTGCCGCTATTGGTGAGCACTACTGTATAATTGATTGAGTCAAATTTTCGTTGCTGTAGCTGTCGTTGACGAAGTTATAAACTCTTTACACAGAGCACTTTTTTTGTGTCACCCTGTTGAAACCCACCATCAAAGATCAATGCTCTAGTCTGGGCCGTCATCTTATACTTACACCTTAAAAAAATCATTGATATGTTGGTGCAATAGAATTTACACTTCCCTTTTCATTTATCAAATTTTAGGGTGAAATTTAAAGGTCCTTTCAGTTATCTATTGTTACATGCATTGTTCTCATCCAATTGGTTATCTTCTTAAATCTTGGATAGGGATAATACTGTGGAATCAATGGACCCATTGAAAGTATGCAAATACCATTTTATTAAGGATGTTACATCTCGAGACTAATGGTTCTCTCCAAATCACAAGGCAAATAAGACTTAAAACATTAATTGTTTGCAAAATTCACACCTACACTTCCCACTTTTTCTGAATCGAGATCCACTTAAAGAGGAAAAATCAGGAACTGCCTTTTACTTGCAGTAACCTGAGAACAATCAGTCAAGATGACTTCAAGAGCTGTGTAGGATCAAGATGACTTCAAGAGCTGTGTGAGAAGACAGGCACAAAAAAATGATTCCAGTAACTATAAATGGTAAGAAGTTTTCAGCAAAGGAACCAAAAGTCAGGAAATTATCATTAAGCTTCAGTTATGTACACTGATTTATTTAAAGTTTATTTTGAAATTCCAGAAATAATTAAAGTAATGCAATTTTACTGAAGTCTTTGTTTTGCGTGTGTGTGTGTGTGTGTTTTTTTTCAATTGTGAACACTTCTGTAATCGAAAAGTCCACAACTTATTTTGTTTGTTGTTTATTTTAAATGCTTTTTTCTCTCTTTACTCTTCTGTAAACCTCTTTCTGCTACTGCTGTTCATTCTTTTAACTCATTGAAGACCACAATCACAAAATATGAGATTTGAATGCATCCCCAATTGACTGTCGCAATTGTGACGGTATCTTATACGTCTAATATTTAACCCAAACATATGCATACAAATAAACATTGATATAAATAGTTACTTGCATATCCAGGTGAAAAAGAGGTCAATTGTTGGCAGCTGACATTCATTTTGCACTGTCATTGAGTGTCACCTGGGACATGTCCCTCTCACAAAGCCAGAGCTGCCAATTGTCCGGTTTTTGGCCAGACAGTCCGGCTATTTGTCCTGCCGTCCGGTTGCATGTCTGTCCTGTCCGGTCAAACGGCTTTTTTTATGTTTTCTACCATTTTTGTGACAAGACACACTACATTGGTGCTTATTGGGTTCCAGAGTATCAATAATCTTTTTTTTGCAAATACCTACCTGGTATCGATTATATTTCAGTGTCTCAAATTTATAGACATTTTTGTAAGAAGAATACTGGTATCGGGCCATATAGCTTAACTGTTTGCTGTGCTGGCGATTACTGGATGAGGCATTTTAATTGAGCGCACGTCCTGCATATATTGTTATATATTGTTACAGATTTCAATGTGAATCATTCACTGACTTTGTTCAGTTTTGATCTAGATCTTCATTTCAATTGTAACTTTGTTGAAAGCCTAATCCATGTGGTTGACATCATGTCTAAGCGTCCTTTGCATTTAGCGTCTAGCCCTAGTGTCGAGGGCAAAGCCAAATGTCTGTGTTCTTTTCTGAATGAATTTACCAAGATCTGGTTCTTTATGGATCTATACATATGATACCTGTTTCCTCCGAATGGATGATGATAAATGATGTAAGTGCAAAAAAAAAAAAAGTGTGTCCTTCCATTTTTTCATTTGTCCTGCTGTTTTTTTGGCAAATGTCCTTCCATCCTGATTCTCCGGGTTGGCAGCTCTGCAAGGCCCATGATGGGGAAGGGTATTGCCTTCTTCCCATCCCTAGCAATATTACTCCAACAACGTTTTATAACCTTCCCTTCCAGACTGTCACAAATTAGCATGCAAGCAGAATCTTGCATTACCGCATTGAGTTCTTCACTAGATAACTGGCAAGTTTCTGCAGTTTAATCATTCTATTATGGGTTGGGTTTCTTTATGCAAGGGGTTGGCCTACACCAAGGACCATGCCAAATTATACTCTCACAAAATGCAAGGTCTAGCCCATGGCTAATCTTGTGCTACTAGTAGCAAAGTAGTAGTATGAGTATGATATACAACTTAAATGGAAAGCATTTTATTATACTAAATGTGAATCAAGTTCATTGATGTTTGAGTAAGGGATTATACAATGGAAATATAACGCTTTACCTAACAACAACTTGAGTGGCAGGGTTTTTTTTGTATGCTATTATTATCTGCATCATTTGGAGCTGAGACTGGATTTTTTTAAAAAATCAACTCCCTGGAAATCAACTTCTTTGGCATCGATTGTCGACCTTTTTGTGGATTTTTTTTTCTTTAACCCTGTATTCCTGTATTGAGTGAGTAATCCCTAGCCATTGCATATATATTCACATTCATATGTTTAAATATTGCTCAAATCTTTTAACTTTCTCCATGAATTTGACACTTTCAGGATTTAGGAAATTGACTTGTTTATTAACTTGTGGAGTTTTAAGGCTCTGTTCATTGACACAGGTCATCTCAGCACTCATGGAAAAATTTAAAAGACAGTGAGAGAACAAGAAAATAAGACCCAAGAGAAAGAAAATGTATAGTGCTCAACGGTTTTTTCATACAATAAACTTAAATCACATAACGAAAAGGAAACAATTTAAAACATTCAACAAGTAAGATCAGTTTGGTTATCATGACTTTATTTTTATCTACATATATTTCCAGTGTGTTCAGCCTGCAGGCCTAGCATAAAGCCTACCTAGATATAAGAACAAAATCATACAAAACCTATGCACTAGAACATTATGTGTTAAACCCAACAGATAATTATATGTATAGTATAATATGCATGTATGTATAGGAACAAACACCATATAGCTTGAACAACATTGGTGTGATTACCAAAAGGGAAACTCAATGCTGGGAAGGATTGGGATCATCAGAGGATTCTCATTCAACATCAGGGTTTACTTGAGCTAAGGGAAAAATGTAATGGGGAAAAGTTAAGGATTGTATCACACAAACAATTAACACATTAACAAAGGTTAAATAACTCAGTTACAGTAGATGGTTAATTTCTTTCTTTTTTTTTTCTTTTTTTTCTTTTTAAACTTCTGTGCTTCCATGCAGACTGTTGACTCTAGTCAAGAATGGTCTATTTAATTTATGTAACATATATCATCACCTGTTGCACATTTCACAGGTTCATTGAACTGATGTGAGATATTATCAACTCATTCTTGCCACATAAAGGATCTACTTATTCATGTTTCTTTTATAATTTTCTCACATCATGCAATGTATTAAGGATAAAAGAGATTTCATATGCAATAGGTGGGAAGCAAAACCCGGATTTAAGTTGAATAATCCTATTATTACTGATTGATTTCAGTAGAGTTGAAATTTCATACTAAACAGCGAAAAAAAAGCAATACTTAAAAACAAAAAAATTACTTCCAATGAAGAGCATGTAACAAGTGATCCTGATAGAGCACAAGATAAAATTACCATAAATCATAGCAAAAGATTCTAAATTTAAAGAAAGCATATATAAAAAATGGATTTTGCTACAGAATTGTAATGACAGTGACAGTGCTAGGCCCCATAATAATAATAATAATAATATTTGTTTAATCTGACTAAAAGGAGAATGCACACAAATTTTACATATGGGGAAGAAAAAAAAAATCAGCTTAAGTGAAAATGAAGAGTATTTCACTTGACAGGTTAAAAAGACAAAGCGAGAGAAAACTTTTATGTTGCTGCAAAATGTGATATTTGAAAGTTAAATTGCTTCCTTAACACATCTCAGCTCACTATATGCCCAAAGATGTTAGAAACTTCTAGCCATATATTTATTGGAGAGGAAAAAAAAACCCCAAGATGAATCAATCAAAAGGGGTTTGTTTGACTACAGAAGAGCTAGAATACTTTACAAAACATGAAAAACATCTATAAAGTAATGATACATGAAGCATCACTTTGAGAAAAGCCAATAATCAAATAAATAAAGGCAGTCAACAAAGTCTGACGAAAACGTGCACAACACTACCACACACACATATTCACACATTCATACATACACCTACCATGGCTGAGCAATGACATAGATTTTGTACATCCCATCACTTTCAAAAAGGAGTAAACTAACTCATTCATCCAGTATTAATAAATTCCACACCAATTAGTTGTAAACATAAAGTCATGGAGTTCACTCAGTATAAATAAGTGTAAATGAATCTAATTTCTGAAATAATTTCTCAGTCAAAAAGGGGCACGTATCAAGCCATTAGCTTACACAGGACATATGCCTGAAGAAGACAGATTGTACAAATCATTATAAAAGCATAAAGAGGTAAATCCCATTTTCTTATTGAATTGCACGTATTGTCATGAAAAGAATTAACAAAACACCTTCTCCTACATACAATTATATGGGATGGGAGACTTGTCTCTATAGGCCTGTTCAACCTATATATCAAACTCCAAGTAACAAAAATCCCACAGAGTAACAAGAGGTATTTGTAGCACAATAAATGATTTCTTTTATGTATCCTTTCTGAAGTGAAAATGAGAGACAGCTAAACAAATCTCTTTTCATGTACACATACACAGGAGAGCTTTCAGAATATAAAAAGAATCTAAAGATAAACGTAACAATACTGTAATAGATTATTTACCATTACCAATGAATTGCAACATAAATTAACAAAAGAATGATGACATATAGGCTATAATGATGAAGAAACTCTGAGCGACTCATCTATATATGCCTGTGGGACACATACAAATGCAGGGGGCTGATATCAAAACTGGACAAGGATATATAGTAACTAAAAAACACATACAATTTTTATTTTGAACAACAGCATAAGGATGAATCATTAATTCAATAAATAGGTAAATAAATAACTAAATAAGCAAATAAATAAATAAATAAATAAATAAATAAATAAATAAATAAAACAAAAGAAATGAATGGAAGAGAGGGGAGACAGGCTAAAGAAAAAAAATTAATAGCTGGCCACACAAGCATTGTCTATAATATCTGAAGAACAATAGCAATGAGTTTTCTTTTAAGAAGAAAAGGGATTAAATGGGATCTGTGGCAGCAAGAGAGGAAGGAATTGTCTAATGATAAATGGACTATGAGCATGACCTCTTCACTGCTTATCATTATTGGGTGAGATGTAGAAACACGAAACAAATACACAAAATATTCAGAATAAAGTAAGACCATAAATGTTGAAAGTTGAAAATGTACATTTCACAGCCTTGTTTGAGAGCTTTATCAAGGGACACTGAGCACATGACAATTCCCCCAAGGGTCTAAATGAACTCATTGATCATTGGGAATAGAATCTTGATGCTGAATGATGAATAGAGAAGATATGAGGGAAACCACAAAATGGATTTTTACAAAGAGGACAACACAGATTCAATGAAAAGTTTGGAGAGTTTAAAGACAATGTGAAGAAAAGGAGAACATGATGAATTCATCCACGAAAGCTTGAAATGAACAGGCTCGGAAAATGTGCAAGTTTTCTTCTTTTCTTTTTAAAACTGCATTGGGAAAACAGAGGTATCAGCTATTGCACTTTTTTTGCCTGATTCTCAGACATCAAAATATATATATAAACAACAAAATTCTTTCAGTATTAATGAATAGAGAAAGGACAATAAGTCAAATGACAATGAAAAATAAGCACAAGAGATGACAAATGAAATGATAATGCTGAAGACAAGACAAATATTTGAGCACACAAATTTCTGCCATAGTGATATCTTTCATCAGCATGACACAATCATACAGAGGAATTAACAGTCAACTCCCTAAAGGTCTGAAAAAGAAAACCCCGAAAACTTTTCTTATCCAAATAAAAGTAATTTGTTAATTAAAATGAACAGACAGGAGCAAAAAATTCATCTTCTTTCTTGATCAGTTCCGGTTTTTCACAATCTTTTAACCTGATGAAAATGCTACATGGATTGCTTACCGGAAATAAGATTTGTATCAGCATCCAGCATCACAAAACCTTCCCTTTAGTATACCTCAGGTAAAATGATTAAAATGATGGGAGTCAAATATTGGATATGTAACTAGAAATCAAACGAATATCTAAGACCATATTATACCCTTTCAAGCAAGGCATACATTATAATTTGGCCAATGTTAAGGAAAGCAGGTCACAAAGTAAATCAAATCAAAATTCTAATCACACCCTGACAAAGACAACTATTAAAAGTGTGTTTCTACTCAGAGCAGTGAGGGCGCTGAGGAAATGAATGTAATGGTTTCATTTCTGTTGGTTATTAAAATAAAGTATGAGTCTCAAAGAATGGATAATGTGATTTAGGGGGCAGAATTTTTTATACTGTAACACTGACAACCACTAAGTTTCAAGAAAGAATTTTTTTTTAATGTAAAAAGCAATGTTACAGACATACCTGAGATTCTCTTCAATGAACATCTAATACAACACAATAAAAAAATGCAGGAAAAAAAGTATCAGCATGTAAGAAATAAGTGTTTAATCTTCAAGCTACCTGCACGACTAACACAACCGATAAGGACAGGAATCATATTACAACCAATGGACACAACAAGTGTCAAACAAAGCTAGGATGAAAATAAAAATAATCCATATAGATATATAAATATAACAAAAACAAAATTATTCAGATCATCCAATATCAACAGATGAAGTAAACTATGTGCACACGTCAGTTCACGGAATGGTCAGTATGTATGCTTTAAATAAACTGTGGAAAGAAAAAAAAACAAACCAAAAGAAAACAAAAAAACAGGATCATGGAATTACTCTCCCACAAATCAATTAAGGAATGTGAAAAGCTTGCGCTTTTTCTTTGGGTAAAGAAAATGTTTTAATTTAAACAAAAAACCTCGAAAAAGATCGAAAGATTTGAATTTGTAATCATTGTAATGTCTTCCATGAGCAGGAATGTAAGTTTTTCATCAACTGTGGCAATGTTTTTCAAAATTTCTTAAAATATAGGACAACAAAATCAAATAAAAATTAGCCAAAAAAAACCCACTGTACTCACATAACCAGGCGCTTCATGATGAGTGGAAAATGAATGAGAAAAAAAAAAAAGAAAAAAAAGAAGAAAAAAAAAGAGGACTGAGAATGGGAAAGAAACAACAGCAAGCATTGAACAAGTCACCTGTGCTACGTAAGAATCAGCAATGGCTACACAGTAAATATTCATTTGGAGGAATGCTTTCAATAAAGAAACTGCAATGACACCACATTGCTGCTACAAATGATCCAGGAATGCTGGAATGTGCACCAGATGAGAAAAGGAGAGGGGAAGGAAACACTATCAATCCTTCCTTACAAGTTCCTCTTGAGAGCTTTGCATCTAAAAGCAAAATACACAAGCAAAATACGGGGCTATGATACAGTACTAAGATCACTGCTTCCTTCAATAAATTGCTTCTAAATGGTATGTGGAGAAGAAATATCTTTCAGTGCCTGTTAAGCAAGAAGGGATTCAAACTTTGTATGCTAGGTTGAAGTTGTCAAAATCACAAGTCTAAAAAGTTGCTCGAAAGAGAACATCTATGATACATAGTTCTAAAACATGGATCTAATATATGCACACCAATAAGCCTAGAGCTTTCATCTACTGGAAAAGTCAAAATATACTCTGAAAGGTCAGCATATTTTTATAAAGGCTTTTGCCATCAAAATATAAATTTATAATAAGACAACAGTATTCCATAATCAGATCAATGATGAAACAAAATTTATGTGACAAACTACAAAGTTCCACAATCTCATACATGATGACGGTTGACAATTAAAGTTTAACATATTTTACAGGCATTGAGGGTCAAGGACCATCCTTCCGTTCTTTGATTGATGATGAGAAAAGAAAATAGTGAAGAAATTTTTGCATTTTTCACAGATATTTCAACAGTTAATAATTTTACGCAACATACACACATATTAATTTCATGCAGGACTGGCTGACTGGTTGAAACGGTGACTAAAAAGATGACTTGATCCAATAGACAAATATTTTCAGGCCATTCCCACTCTCTTTCACTGTCACATTTCTACAATTCATACACCAAAACAGGAAAATGTAATGTAACGAATCATCTTTTCTATGCATCAATTTCTCTTACTAAGCATGTCTAATTTCACAATTATTTCAAGATCACATATCCAAAACAAAGAGAAGTCTTGAACCATGTCCCCTTGTGTTTTTATTTTGTTTTATTAATGATGAGGATCCTAAAGACTCAGATCTAATGAAAAAGTAAGACAAAAATGATACATGTGAAAAGTGTCATACTTTCTGAAATTCATCATCTTTAAAATGCGTCTGGTTGTGATAAATGGGGATATCAAAATGGTTTGACAAGTTGTGATACGACCATCTAAAAATTATCAATTAAAAAAAAGAAGAAGAAGAAGAAGAGTTGATAGGGGGAAAAAAGGTAAAGGAAAAAGGTAAAGACAATATAACAATGGGTTAAACCCAATTTCTTACACAAACACATTGTTCCTTTTTTCCTCCTGTCATTTCATTTCAGGCAAAAGCTAACACACAATTCAGCTCCTGATTCATCATTTAGACTGGTACGAAACTGGGGTCGGGGGGTAAAGACTTGACTATCATTCTTGCTTACATCACAAAATGACAAGAACCCATAACTACTAAGAAGAGCGCTAATGATAAAGGGTAGTAAGTGAGGAGAGTTGGACCACAGAGATGTGCGGGGAATCAGCAAGAACAGCCGGTGTTGTTCATGTTGGTATTTTCAGTGAGTCTAGTGGACTTAGTTGGGTTATTGACCATGGTAGGATCAGCGTCTAGGCTTTCTGACATCTTGTCGCATATTATGTCCACAAGTCTCTCAAATACAGCTTTCACATTGATGTTCTCTTTGGCTGATGTTTCAAAAAATTCTAAACCTGCAAGTCAAAAAAAGAATCTTTTAGATCAAAAATACATGAAGTATGTTATGAAGGATAAACAGTTCATTGAATACCATGCATAGCAATATGTATATTTCTCTATCAAATCATAAACTGATCAAGGTATGCTAAGCATAGAATTGAAATCAATGTTAAGAAAATAACATAAAAATAAAGTAAGAAGATGCTATGGTAGACATTTGGAATAAATGGGAACTAATTCTTATCTTCGTGTTTATTTATGAAGATGATTAATTGATTACTGTTATCAGTAAATATGTGGAGGGAAAAACAAATTCAAACAAAAAGTAGGCAAGTAGCATTACAATTACAGTAACCAAAAGTACCTTAGCTTTAGAAAATACCACTTTATAATACATTAACAACAAACACAAGCAAAACAACTTAAAACTTTATAAAGCTTGAACATTCAACAAGTAAAAATAAAGCTTGTGATGCACTGGAGCTAAAAGCATAATGATATGAACAGACCGTAAAATGCATTGTCTCACTAAAATTTGCAACAAACAGAAAATTTCAATTTCATGTGAATGATGTGAGACATCAACACTTCAACGGCAGAAAATAAATAAAATAGATGAATGAGGATTTGTCAATGTCAGCTGAGAGAACAAATGGACACATGTGAGATGGTCAGTACAGCACTAGTGGCCCGGCTGGGGGGAAAAACCAAAAACGCAAGGGTAAATTTGTTTTGGATTATACGTTCATTCCACCAGCTTCAGACTTTTGCTTTCATCAACCCATGGAAGTGGCTTAAAACAATTTTAAGTACGAGTTCTTTAACGTATGCAACTTAGGGATCTTTTACATGTGCAAGTTACACATTCAACCTCTAAGTTAAATGACTGTCTCAAATAGGACATACTGATTAAAACAACCTTCCACCAAGTAAATTATGGTGTTTGTAGTTTTCACTGTGATGGGGAGGAAGACAGAGCAGAAAGGCAGACACATCATAGAGGTACAGAGTCAGAGATGTACAAAGAGAGGCCAACATAAAGATGTATGGGAAGAAAAACACACACATTGTATTATTCATCACAAAAAGGCAGCTCAACACTTCTGTGGGGCATTCTGAAGCACTGATCAAAAGTAAATATGCATACATATCAATTGTACACTCAACAGAACATGAATCAATGGTGTAGGACCCATATCAATAGAAAGACATTGAAAGGATCCAAAGAAAAGGAACTGGATGTAGAACAACAATGAGGACACAAGAAAGGAGAAATGAAAAAGGAGGGTTTTGTTTTGTTTTGCTTTAAACCTTGAAGGAAAAGAACCAGCAATCATCCATCTGAATGAGCCAAGTTCAAACAAAATAAATGCACTATAAAACCCAAAAGGTTTGTAAAAGTAAAGATGGCATTTATATAGCGCACGTTCCATGGCAAAGCCATGCTCACGCACTTTACAAGGACATTTTACTCCCCTGACCAACACTAACACAGAACATGTAGAAGAAGATTTTTGCAGCCTGTTAGGCGTGAATACATTTTTGTCAGACAGAGACAGCACTGTCTTAATGGTCAGGTACTCATTCACACCTGAGTGTAGTGAGATAAGTGAAGTAAAGTGCCTTACCCAAGAACACAATGCCGATGACTTGCTGTCATAAGCCTGACCTCTCTAGCTAGGCTTGAATCCACACAGTCATGCATGGTTGTACTGATCATGGTGAATGCTTCTTGACCTCGACTGGTTCTGAGATGTTATCACGATTTAGCCACTGACGTCCTTGTCAACTGCATACATGCCTGAATCAATGCCATAGGCAAAAACTGACAAGAATTGAAGCTCTTTATTCCTTCAGGCTTTAATATATTGGAACAATTACCAAGGATGGAACCATTTATTGAGAAAACATTAGCTGACATCTTCAAAGACTCAGATGCAGCCCCACTCAAATCAAATGTAATTTTTCAAGACTCCAAAAATTTTTTCAAGACTCCTTATAGGACCGCGGTCGGTGCATAAAATAATTAGTTCGTTACCAATAAAATCCCCATCCCTAAAGTAAAGAACATAATGAAATGTGCTTAAATAGCCATGGTTGTTGGCTGGGTGTATTACATGTGTTACAGAGACTGATATTATACTCTATGTACATCTACGTACAACTCCCCAACCCTCTCACATTAACTTTATTGCAGCCTCTTTTCCTCAATTTCCTTGGAGATTGAGACAATCTCCTCCTCTTTCTGCTTGGCAGATTTTCTGAGACATTTGCTGAGGGCCAATTGGTCCTTTATGGTAGAGACAGTGTCTGCCTTCATCTCAAATTCTATCCTTAAATATGCAGCATTATCCTCAAGCTCTACTTTCCTCTTCTTCAACCCCACAACTTCCTCTTCAGCCAGCTTTCTCTTCCCACTCTCGACCACTGTTATTCTCTTTTCTTCTAAATAGGCCTAATATCTTGTGTGAGCCAACGAGCACCATTTTGTTGATTCATCACTCATGCTGACTTTCTTTATGCCACCAATGTGCCTAGCTGACACTTTCACTTCGGTCCAGACGCAACTGGGCTAGTTCTACAGGGACCAAAAAAGTAGGCAATAAAATTCCTTACTTTTTCCAGACTTTTCAAGACAAAAAAAAAATCATGACTTTTTCCCTACTTTTCCAGACGAAAAAACAATTCCCTACTTTTCAAGACTTTTCAAGATGCTGGGGTCCCTGAATCTCTGAAGCCCACATTTCTTCACCCATACACCCACAAGCACTCACGCACACATGTCACATCATAATCTATCACTTATAGCCATAGATAGTTCATCTTTCTCACTCGCTAACATACAAACACACAATCTCTCTCTCTCTCTCTCTCTCTCTCTCTCTCTCTCTCTCTCTCTCTCT
>JAOYNN010031016.1:0-12717 GCA_025770095.1 Goniobranchus kuniei | reverse complement strand
GGGTGATAGTGATTGTGTGCACGATCAGGTAACGGGTGGGATGGTAGGGTCATGTAGATTGTGTTTGTATGAGTGATTGAGGGTGTTTGAATGTTCTTGAGGGATGTTGATGATGATAGAGATTGTGTGTGTAAGTGAGGGTGATAGAAATTGTATGTGTGAGTTGTGAGTCATGTTGAAAAAGAATGTATGTGTTTGTGAGGGTGATGGAGATCGTTTTTGTGTGTTGTGAGTGAAAGTAATAGAAAATATAAGTATGTGTGAATGAGGGTGATAGAGATACATGTATGTGTGATGGTGATAGAGATTGTATGTGTGTGTGTGAGTGAGTGTGAGGAGGAAAATGACTGTGTTTATAAGTGAGGTGATGAGAGTGATGGAGATTGTGTGTGAGTGAGTGAGTGAGGGTGTTAAGAGTCCATGAGTGTTTGTGAAATCGTGTTTGAGTGAAAGTGATAGAGATTTTGTTGTATAAATGAGTGAGTGAGGCTGGTAATAAGGAATGGGCTGTGTTTGTATGTGTGTGAGGAAGGGTTAGAGACTGTGCTTGTATGAATGTGTGAGCAAGGATGATAGAGATTGTGTTTGTATGAATAGGCCTCTATGGATGAGGGTGATAGAGGATATATGTTTTCAAGGTATATGAGTTGTGGGTGAGGGTGATAGAGATTGTATTTGTATGAATGAGACAGAGAGGATGAAATAAATTGTGTGTGTGTGTGTGTGTTGGGTGGGGGGGGGTGAGAGAGTGAGGGTGAGAGATTATGCATGTGTATAAGTGACTGAGGGTGACTGAGATTGTCTGTGTCTGATTGAGACAGTTAGGTTGATAGATGTCATGTTTGTGTGCGTGTGTGTGTGTGTGTGTGTGTGATAGAAGATGTATGTATGTGGGATAGTGTGAGGATGATAGAGATTGTATTAGAAGGTTTGTGGACAATATGTAGAGATTATGTGAGTTAGAAAGTAAGACATATATGAAGATCCATAAAAGAACAATTGGAGGGGCTATTTTAATGTGTGTGCGTTTGTGAGTTGTTTTCTAATATATCTACTTCGGAAGTGGACATTGCTGGATTTGTGTACACAGTTCCAGCATAGTTCACAGTGGTACATTTTTTTTATACTAGAATATATCACATTCAATCAAATAAGGTGACAGGCTTTCAAACAAGATCAGTTTATCAGTTCATATCAAATTAAGTGTTATATTCACATATCGCCGGTGACTCCAGGTTTTGGGGCTGAAATCCAGGTTTTTGAACTCCTGGATTCCAGTTTTCCTGTTTGAAAACCTGGCAGAGGTAACTACAATCGGCTAAAGTGCGTACGTCGTTTGAATTACAGACCATGGAAGAAAAGGCATAAAAAGTCGCTTCATTATCTCCTAGCAGAGGTTTGAAATGGATTAATCATATGCATAATTTTTTAACATCATAACTAAGTTGTTAAGCAAACATTTTTTCTAAAACGTGCACAGATGATTCATAAGACATCCATAAATGCACTTACAAGAAAGAATTGAGAGAGCTCTATAACTTTTCAAGAGGGGAACAGTTGAAGCATTGTGAAGCCAATGAAAATTGCCAAGTCTACATGCTTACAACATAATAACACACAAACACACAGAACTTAACACACACGCAAGCACACTACAGTGGAATCCTGATATAGTCAACACCTTGGGACTGAAAAAAAGTGTCGACTTTATCCATCTTCAGGGGACTGTTATGTACGAAAAGAGCAGGTAGTGTGATTGGACTACGTCCCATTGTTACTTCAGGTTTAGGGTCTTCTGTTAAGGATTAGTTTTGATTGTGTAGTTTTCTCTTTCCCTAAATGAATTATATTTACTACAGTGGTAAATTTTAATTTATTACTTAGAATGTACTTAAAACAAAATGTATGCTACCCATCCAACTCTATGATAATCACTTTTCTTTGTGAACATTTACTCAAAATTCAAAGGCACCATTCACAAAAACTACAAACACTAGAATGTTGAAATTTCAATGAACCCAAGGAGGGGTGCTGGATGAATGAAAGAAACAAAGGAATGAAATTTTGGCACAATAATGTGGATGTAGTGAAGGAAAGAATTTATACAATTTTCAGGCAATGCCATTGATCTGACAGCAGGTACCGAGAACTGCACATGGCGCCAGTACCCTGAGCAGATAGCAGTGGAATTGATTAATGGCCTTTGGCTGGCCTCAACTAAACGGTAGTGGTTTTCAGTCAGTGAGCCACTGGTTATGGCATATCAAGGTGCTTGATTAGGTTTGATTTGATTCGGTTTTGCGGCTTTTGAGTAATCTAAAGCATAGAGTCAGGGACATTCTTTTTTATCCTCAGACTTAGTTTATGTCATCCAGTTGAATGCTGAATAAAAGTGGGTTTGGTTTGTTGTTTTTTATCACTTTACTGGCACATGGGCGATTAATACACTTTCTTTTTACATTTCAGAAAATAAATGATGAAGAGAAAGAAAATGATGAGGTAGTTGAAATCGAGGAAAAAGTCAAATCCTCTACTAAAGAACAGGACTATGAGATGGAAATTGTCCCTGCTGAAGCTACTGCTTATGCTGAAACACAGAAAGCAGAGGATGAAAAAGAGGATTCCACCGAGACAGCTGCTGTTAACATGAATGAAACACAGGTAGTGGTCACTGAAGTTTTTGAGCTCTTCAATGATGGCAAAAAGGCAGAACTGAAAGAATTAGAAGTTGTCAAAACTAAGACATCCCCTTTGAAAACAGAGACAGTGCTTCCAGCAAAAAATGCTGCGTCAATCATTCCTGCATGTCATCGCTGCTCTAGTGATCAAGGTTTTGATGAAGGTGATCAAGATGCCAGTTCAGAATCCTCAGAGAGTAACACAAACTTAAATGGTACTTTTACAAAGACTGAAATGCAAGGCCGATCTACTAGGACAAGGACGAAGAAGGTGCATGATAATATGAAAGGGGCCTCTTCATCTTTGTGTATACCTGTGGAAGTTGAAAAGGTACAGGGACCAACAGAGTCCCCTGAAAAATATACCAAATCTACCAGGACCCGAACCCGTGCCATGAAAGCAAAGGCAGACCATGAAATGGAAGCTGTGCAGGTAGAAGTAGAATGTGCCAGGACAACTCGAACAAGACAACGTAAAGCAGAAGAGACACAAGTGCAGGACAGTTGTGTACGGTAAGTGTAGCAACTTCTTTCCTGTAAAGCTTATAATTTCTTCTAATTGACGCAAGAGTTGAGTGCAGAATGTATAGTTCTTCGTTGCTCCTTAATTTGACTATCCCATTGGACTCACTCAATCAGTTTAAAAAAACAAGTCATTCCTAATATGCTTGTTTGAAATATCAAGCTTTTAAAAAAAGAAAGGAAGTTGTCAACTTTGAACAGCTCCTGCTCTTTGGCTCAGACGCTAAGGACAACCAAATTTAAAAGACCAGCCACCGTAGCACTGTGGTTAGTGCAATGGGCATATGACTGGAAGATCGTGGGTTCAATGCTACAGTCACCGGGATTTTATTGGGCCCCAGCTGGCTACTACACAGAGTGGGTGTGCTATGGAACTGGTTGGAAAACGGAAATTTTGAGTGTCGCTCAAATTACAGGACCAACACTGCATGTGCTTGTATCTCTCATGCCTGTTTGACTCCAGGATATCATAGTCTAGAAAGTTAATAATCAAACATGAATTCCATTCTGTCGACTGTTCTACTATAAATTCTTAGTGTGGCAGTCCGGTCAATGGTCGATTGAGTTTTGTAGTTTAATATATAGAAAAATATTGTTTCCCATTTTCACAGTCATCTCTTTCACAGCCACTCCTCTTTTTATGCTTTCCCAGTCTGTGCAATCAAACGGGTTCCTTGCACGGCGCAAGTCCACAGCTAGACCCATAAGGTTTAAGTTTACTTCAGTCGCCCATTTTAATTAATGATATCCTTAGTGCTATTCTAAATAAATCAGCACTTAAACCAGATGAAGATCTAAATCTCTAGCTCCAGATGCATAATAAGGCATAGATCTACATTCTATAGATCTATCCCCAATAGATTATGAGATTTAAGATTTAGATCTAGGCCTAATGAAGAAAGTACAGATGTAGACCCTAATCGAATTAACACTTACACCCAGAGAGAGGGAGGAGGGCATGTCTTTGAAAGTGTGTGGAGGATGGGGGAATAAGGAAAAGGAAGCCTGACTTCAAGGGGGGAGTATATATGATCCTGAGATGATCGTGTGAGAAAATCTACCATGTTTAGATACAATCGACAATGGGGGCGAGATTTTACCAAGACTGAAAAGTAGATTCAAATGGGAGTGTTTTGTCAGAATGGGACGGCCGAAATCTAGAGGTGTGAAAAACTTGATTCAGGTGGATTAGCGAGGTTGGCATTTTGTAGAACTGTGCTGAACAGTAGGTAAATCTTGGCTAGGCTTGTCTCAAGACTCGTGAAAATAAAAGCAGCTGTCGTTTGCCTGTACTGTAGGGGCTAGAAAGTTTAGGACTAAAACTGATCATGAGCTGCTAGATATATATTTAAAAGCTAGGTCTAAGAACAAGAGACATGTGCAAGTTCTATATCTACGGTATTAAGCTGAAGTTGCCTTTTTTATGCATCAGTTCCATACTGAACCTCATTGAATCAAGGGAAAAGGAGATCTATATTCATGGTAGTAGAGCGACAAAATGGTGGTGGTAGGTCTAAGCTTAGGATGAGTTGTTAGAATTCAAATCTAAATAGCCTAAATATAGATATATTCTAGATTTATTACGCCTAGGCCTATAGTCCTATACTAGTTTCTAGGCCTAGGCGTGGATCAATTCTGTCATATAAGAGGTCTTAAATGTTGTGGATTCTGTGTAAACATAATTTACTGCAATTGGCTTGGGTTTTGGGTGGATATGTATGTTTGTAATATTCTAGATAACATGAAAAAAAAATGTCATCCTGATTGGGATAGCTTTCTGGATAGAACCAACATATGATTACATAACAGTCCGTTAACAATTTTCGTAGTGTTTTTCCGAGACCCATTTACATTACATTTACATCCTGTATTACTAACTTTATCATGTTTACTTTGCCAAATACATTTAGTTTGGCAATGCCCGTTATTTGGGAGGATTTCCAATGTAGTTTTTCATCCACGGAATCAAGTGAATAAATTCCTTCCTTGACTAAAGGAAATGGATCGAAAGCAATTTAAAGTGGGTTATCTTTGAGTGGTGAGTAATGAAAGAGGATTTCAGTACAAGTAATTAATTTTTTTTGGATATTGAAAGTGGTGAAAGGTACAAGTCTTCAACCTTAACCTAGATCTCTCACCTAATTGGGGTGTGGCAAAGTTACTGTGCAAAATGGCATCCTCCAGGAGTGTTAGAATTCCTTACTCCGAATACCCTGGACAGTAAAAAGAAGAAATGAGGACATGAATGAATTGAGTTAGAATTCCACACAGGTCCGGGAAATTATAACTGAAGAAATCTGGTCATATGAGTAGCATTGCAAGTGGTATGGCAGGTGTAGTCCTTGAAACAACTTAAGACCGACGACTGCATTGGAAAACTCCCCAGGAAGATCCCACATGACTTCGACATAGGTGCTGCTGTATGCTATCTATCTCATTCTTTCAGCCATCGGTGGCAAGTTTCATCAGAAGAGCAAACTGTAGAATAACGGCCTCTTGATCTTCCACATTGCATCAAGGCAATACAGAGGTCCATTTATTTAGCAAAGAAAGATGAAAAATTTACTTGGCAGGGTAATCAAAGAAATGAATGAAAATAGTAGGCTATTAATGAGTACCAACCAAGATATTGATGCCAATTGTGTGGACAGGGCATAAAAAAGAAGAAAAAAAACTCTTTGAAGAGGGGGTTTGTTGAGATACACAATAGACTCTCACGGTGACCACAGGAATGATTCCTACGCTTTCCGTTACTTAAAGCACAGCATCTCTCCCTGCCTCGCCAAGCCTTTGTTTTCAGATGGCTGTTCATAAAGAACACTTTTTCTCATTAGTCACTGCTTTTCTTTGACCCACTAACTGATTGACCTGGTCTTGTGACATCCAGGTGTTTTTTAAGAAATATTTTATATTGTTGAAGATCAACTTCTGCTCAGATCTTGCCTTTATGTTTGGTCCCTGGTTTAAAAAATGCCATCAGATTTTGAGTGCTATCAATCCCCATGAAAACATTGGCCGTGGAAAGATTGGCTAGTTAGGCCCAGTGACATCAGACTTCCTTTCTGAGGCCCAGCTCAGGCAGGCGATGAATGGTGTTTGTTGGTGACAGCTCACAAAAAGCGTGTGTAAGGATTACAACTTCACTCCTATGAAAAAAAAACATTGTCTTTGTATGCTTTGAAAAGTTTTTGTCTTGTTGATCAATTAACAAATTAAAGCACAATTTATGCTATCGAGTGCTGATGAGGAAAAAAACATTTTCTCTGAGGTCGCCCTTTCGGTTAACTGCCAAAGGTTTTTTGGTTTGTTTTCTTTTTTTAATTTACACTTGGTGTTTACTTTCCATACCCTTTGGGTGTAGGTGAACTGTCTTTACTTTCTTCATCCTATTTTATTTAGTTGTTCACTCATGTTGATATTTTAAAGTAATAACCATACATGTGTTTTAAACAGTATTTGTCATTTTGTTGACTAAATGGACCAGTGATAAGTGCACTCAAGTTACTGTAGAGCCTTGTGTAATGTAAGATGTTATACATTTAAATATCTCTTATTATATTTGTTCTCTACTTTTAATTGTTTTGCTTTTTTTTTTTTTGGACTCACGAAGCAGCTGTTATTGTTATTTTATTATTTTTAAACTCTTCTGTATTTTTGTTTTCATCTTTTAGAGGTTATTGGAAAAATTAGCGATCGTTTTCATTCGATGAGGCAGTTAGCTGGATTTACCCTTTTTAGACTGTTCTGGTTATGGAACGATATCTTAAGGCATTTAGAGAAGAAAAAAAACAAACATCTTTATTCACTTCACGCAACAACACAGCATTTTTTATGGAATATGTGAGTGCTTTCAAACTGACCCTTTTTGAATATTCCACCTCTTTCTCTGACACTTAAAAAAACCCTGAATTTTGTAAGTTATATTACGCTTTTTCAACCTGATGGAACATGTTTTCTTCTTGAAGACATGTTGATGAAATGTTATCTTATCTTTTCTTTTCTTTTTTCCACATGTCAAAATTGAGCCCAATTAATTATCCACAGGCTGTATACAAGTTTTTATCAAAATACATTTTGTTTTTCATTTTGATATAACAAAAACAACTCCCAAGAAAACAATCTACCACTGAAAAAACAACAACAATTGTTGCATTGTATTTGGTCACAAAAGTCAGTGGGGGTGGAGGGAGGAGGGGGGGATGGGTTGTTATTTGTAAGTAAGATTTCCACCTAAAATTAATAAACTACTTATTCCTTTCTTGATGCAATTGAATGAAACTTTTACCAGACTTGTTAAGCAATTCTTATTTTTGGTCTTGGTTGTTTTAAAGAGATTTATTGTTTATAATTAAGTGGCTTTCCTTTTGTGCATATAAACGTTTTAGCGATTACACAGCCAACCACCAATATCAGTCAAGATAAACATATATGAATAATATGTAGGAGTAATACGAATGTATCCAATGGTGGCACTGTGGAAAAATGGTAATAAGAATGTCTTGAATGGTCGAGATATTTGGCTTAGGAAGTAAGATTAAGTAGGGATGTACCTTATTCCACCACCAATATAATTGCTTAATTATAGGTGATCTGGTGTACACATTTTCTCAACATGAACTATGAATAGTTGATTTGAAGCTGATCAGTAACCAACTTTCTGCTTTTCTTTTCTTCCTCTTTTTTTTTTTTTTTTTTTTTTTTTCAAACTCAGTTCTAATATCTAAATAATGAACTTTCTTAGAATCATTTGTTATGACAATTTGATCCATGGCATGAGTCACAGTTGCTGGATAAACTGAAAGCTTGCATGGAAAGGGAAGCAATCCAGATAGTCTGCATTGATTGTATTTTATTTTTGTACTTCATATATTCATAAATATATCTATATTATTAGTATCAAAAGAGTTCACTTTGCAATAAGCCTACATTCTGCCAGTATCTTTTTCTTCAAAGAACTTTAATTTTTATGAAGAGTCCTATACATTTTGAATGTGAAAAACTATTCATGGGATAATGAGGGGAACTTTTAGATTTCAGTTTCAATTTTTTCCCCCAAGTATTAGAAGTTGAGAAAGTTCATTCATTAGTTTCAGTTTCAGCATGACATTGTTCTTTGTTGTTTCAATTTTTTTTCCCTTCAAATTACATCTTGTATTAATTTTTTTTTTTATACACTTTATGCATGGATAATTCAAAAGTCATTAAAAAAAATTCATGAATGGCTTAGTAAGATGTATTCAGTAGTTGTTAAATAAAAAAAAACTTGCCAAAAACAATAAAAAACAAAATGCTGATGCTTAAATATTAGTAGTGCGTGTGTTGAGCCCATTGTACAGTACCGTAGGCCTACCACATTTTCAGCGTCTGCCGTAAATTGTAGAAATGGGAGAGAAAAGTCCATGGGGGAAGAAAAAAATTTATAATGATTATAATAAAATTAAAGTTCTAAACATAAAGTCCCTTTGAATTGGGTATTAAATAACAATTCCAGTGGCTGCCCATATGTAATGTATATGATGTTTATGCTTGTTTTTAACCAAACTTTTGCTCCAAGGAGTAGATTTGGTCTTCATTTGTCTATCACAAGGCAGTACTGAGGTATTTTAAAATATATATTCTGATTATTTTCAATATAAAATGTGATGGACTTGTATCCGAAAAAATATTAATAAAAAGAAGAAAAAGCCAAAGATAAAATGTACAAAAAAGACCAAGTCATTCCATAGATAAAGAACAGCGTTTAGAGTTTGTTTTAATTTTAAGAATAAGCAATCATTAGGAATTACCAAGAGTTCCATTTCCTGCTCCCTGGTAGCTTGAGTTGGGTAGTCTTTATGCTTCACAGCCAAAGGCTCCTGGATCCTATGCGATTTTAGAGAATTCTTAAAGAAAATGGCTTGTTATATTACTTATAGATTACACTCACTATGAGGCTGTTCTTCCATGTTATGCCCCAACCAAGTGTCACTTCTAATTATGTCAAGCGCTAACTGCTTCAGTAAAACCTCGCTATACTGCCAACTTTGGGACATCAGCAATCTTGGCGGTGTAATGAAATTGTACTGACACACAAATTACACAATGTAATACATAGGATAGCGCCCTGTGAGTAATTTTAAATGAATAATGTAAATAATAGGCCCCCCTCAACACACACACATATACATTGGGTTTAGGTTTCATCTTAAGGTATTTTTCTTTTGTTTTTGTATAGTGTTTATTGTTGTTTGTTTTTTGTTTAAACTGTTCTGTTTTCTTTATTACGAGCGGACAGACAAATGAGATAATTTTTTCCACCATTGTGGTAGACTTTACAGACCAACCCATTGGTACAATGTTGAAGGAGACCTACACGCAACAATACGTCTTAATCTATTTCTAAGTGTGTTTCAAGTTTACTAGATCTAGGCTCTGTGTTTATGGATGCCCGCTACTAATAGCATACAATACAGCGCCGATTCTAATACATTAGGCCTATTAAGTCAACACCCCCACCCCGTCATTTCGTGGTATAGTGGTTAGTCCTATATGCTAATGTATAATTAATTCAGTGGCAATCCTGACTAAAATTCCATGCACTGGTCAACACATCGAGTAAAGATCAATCGTCAAGACGTGTTGCATGTCTGGTAGGATGTACTGGAAAGTAGGAGGTGAGGTGGGAAAAGTTGAACCTATTGAATGTATTTAGTCTTCCTGTCGTGTCAGAATGACAGTCAAGTGCAATTCCCGTACCAACAGGCCTATCACCTGCAAACTGCACT
Organism: Goniobranchus kuniei; assembly: GCA_025770095.1. Lineage (NCBI taxonomy): Eukaryota > Metazoa > Mollusca > Gastropoda > Nudibranchia > Chromodorididae > Goniobranchus > Goniobranchus kuniei. Next base: position 2,753 of record JAOYNN010031016.1, on the reverse strand, counting down.
TCATGGGATGTAGCCTAGTCCACCATTCGCATCACGGCCTTGTTTTGCTAATGACCCAAATTTGGCAACCGCAGCACAAGTGTATATATGCGGTTGGCCGAGGTCACGCAGTCACACAGTAGGCTAGTAGTAGGCTAGACCCATTGACATGATACTTAATATATCACTGGCCATACGTATCTTACTGCCTGTAGGTTTAGACCTAGAATGATGATACACGAAGCCTCCAGCAATATTATGCATGTGTTCTCATGTAGGCTACTGTGTTGTACAAGCTGGATGATTAAAAAGTCGTAATAGTCAGTAGTGCCACTGGCATTGTAGATCTATCTTTTGGGTTGGCGGTATAACAGGGCATATTTTACTATAAAATTGTAAGGGCTGTTTCAGATTAACCCATAGCAGATGGTGGTATAAAACGCATCCCCATTACTTTTGCATTGCTGCCGTTCCGTTCCAGGCGAAAGTTGGCGGCATAGCGCGATTGGCGGTATAACGAGGGGCGGTATAACGGGATTTTACTGTAGATATAGATCAAATTAGTACAGTAGAACACTGTTAAACCAAAATGTTTGGGACTGAAGAAATCATTTTGGTTTAAACGTATTTTGGTTTATCCATTTCTAATGGATATTGCATTAGCAAGAATGCAGCACTGTGTGTCATTAGTACACCCTCTCTCTCTTCCTCCATCATCCATCTCTCCTCACTGTGACTCAGTACACAAGACTAGTCCATAGACTAGGGTGGACTGTGTGTTTGTGTGTAGAGCAAATGGAGTGGGGAAACCATTTTTGACTGTCCATTGTTTCTCTTTTAAATTCACATCACAGTACAGTATTTTGGATTTGGGTTTTCGGTTCAGCCGTGTAACAATGAAATTCATTTCGGTTTATCGTTAGCAGCATAACAAAGACAGAGACAGAGAGAGAAAATGGGACTAAGGTCTTATTTTGGATAAGCGCTATTTTTGGTTTATGCACGTTTGGTTTATGTGTGTTCTACTGTATAAATGTGTTCTTTATTACATGCGTTCTTCACACTTATAGCCCTATAAAATTGATATGTAACAAGATTTTCCACATGAAAGTTATTGAAGTGATGCAAGGCAGAATAAAGTGGCCACCATTTTTTGCATTTCCTATTCCCATGCCAACAATCACTAGATACTGCAGCAGTCGGCTGATAATCTGTAACTCAGCTTTTCGTAGGCTCTCTTTCAAATTTGGGAAATGTTTGTTGCTTGCGCTTTAACATTTTTGTTGTTGCGGTTGTATGCTTAACCTTTCGATAATTTTAAAAATTATTTTGGGACCCATGATGTGTAAGAATTAACGAACACATTTGTCCATGCTAGGCTGGAATCATAAGTCAGTTGCTATATACATTCTAAAATGGCTGAGACTCATGAAAAAAGATGAAAAGAGATCGAGAATACTTAGACATAAAAAGAAGATTCATTTTTTTAGAAATGAGCTTTAGGCTGACAACTCTGACAATTTTGAAATATCCATGCGTTCTTGATTTGGTCTTTTTCTTATTTTTGCTCATGACAGTATCTTTTTCTTCTGGTTACAAGACGTGTCAAAGGTCACTATATTGGTCTACATGATACTTTCTGACTTGTCCTGGTTAAAATAAATTATTTTACAGTTCAAGTTTCATTTGAATGAATTACCTACTAAACCATTGTCCTCTCCTATATTTGTTATGTAAATAATGTTTATTTTTTGAGTTTTTGGTGATTATATTGGACAATGAATAAAGTAAACATTGAATTATGTGAACTAGATAAAGTATTTGTTTTTCTTACATTAATTTCCAATTTAAGTTTGATTTTTTTGTGTCAAGCCATTTCCCTCTTTGGGGGAGCTTGTAGACTATGTTTACAATCTTTCTTATCACGAAACATGTGTAAAAAGAATGAAATCCTGAGGAAAAAAGTTCCAATTACCTAAACTGGTCCCCTGTTAGTAGCAACAATATTTCATGTGCTTGCCTCCCCCCAAAAAAAGACAAACAAACCCCCAACAAAAAACAAAACAAAAACAAAGAACAGAAAAGCAAAACAAAATTAAAACAGCTCCAGTGAATAATTCCTGTCAAGTTAAGTGTTTAGGCAATGTCAATTTATTCATGTCGGAAGAGCTAGTTTATTTAAGCCGAGTTCACCCCACAGCGACCAAATACTGTAGAACCTGCATAAGTCGACATTGCTGGGACTATCATCCTTGAGTAAAGAGAAAGTTGACATAAGAAATTTCAGTAGATTTGAAGGGGAACAGGAGGAAACTTCTTTGAACTATAGTTTACTCAATCAGCTTTGTTACCTCCCCTGATGAGGGCAAGTCAAACCCCGGCCCCTCTGTGAGGCCGTTGTTTCTTCTTGGTGGTAGATTATGTTTTTGGGTTTGTTTTTTATTCATTTTATTTTCAAATTATTTTATTTCAAACAATATTTTTGTTGATTGATAGCATCTCTCTCTCTCATAATGTAATAATGGCCTTTAGACGCAGCGATATATCATTAAGATATCCATGTGATTTGGAAGGAAGCAACAAATTGCCACATGTAAATGGAAAATCGCTGAAATATCGCATAGATAAAGAGGCGATCTTCCCGGGTTGCTTGAAATCAGGAGCTGCCTGAAATTTTATTGTTGCGACGATCTGTACTGTGTGATGCCATCCAGGGCTTAGTGGAGAGGGGGGGGGAGGGGGGGGGGGAATTTTTTACAAGCCTACAGATGTTG